>JASDQU010198337.1:5593-19489 GCA_032191745.1 Picea mariana
AGATACAATCTCAGGTCAAAAAGGAAAGAAGGAAATTTTGATAGCCAGGATCAACCCCTCATAGAGGAAAGGCCTACTAAAGCTACAAAAACCACTACTAAAGAGAAGAAAGCTTAGAATGCTTCGCCAACAGCCAAGGAACCCACCTCCGAGGTAAGGGAAGCTCCTAAGTCTCTCTCCTCCTTTAGTTTTGAGCATGAGATTCAGAAGATTAGAATTCTTGTACCCCTATCCGAGCTAGTTAAAAATGAAGATTTCAAAATGTCCCTCACCAAGATGCTAGAATATGACCCTCCCCAGCCTTCCATGGACTCAATAAATCTCCAATATGAAAAGCTAGCAGTCGTCCTAGGTCCCATGGTGGAAGACAGAGATGATTCATCCCCTCCTTTCTACACATCCCTTAACATACATGATAAAGTGTTGCATAATTGTCTCATGGATTTGGGGGCTTCCCACAACCTTATGCCCAAAATAGTCATGGAAGAGTTGGGACTGGAAGTGACAAAGGCTTGTCATGATTTGTACTCTTTTGATTCAAGGAGGGTGCAATGTCTTGGAGTCATCAAAGATTTGGTGGTCTCTTTATTTCAGTTGCCAATGAAGAGTGTGGTCATGGACATTGTGGTATCTGATGTTCCCCCCAAGTTTGGCATGTTGTTGTCTAGTTATTGGATTAAAAATCTTGGAGGAACATTGCAGATGGATCTCACATATGCCACCATTACAGTCTTTGGAGGGGAACACAGGAGGTTGTACAGAGAGGCCCAACTAGCCTATTTAATCAGTGATGAAGCCAATCCTACCAACCATCCTATCTTTTACCTTGACACTGATTTAGGTTCCACTCTAATGTAGTCACTAATTCTCCCAAGCCTCTTCTAAAACTTAGAAATCAACCCATCACTTCTCATGAATTTTCTTCCCCCATCACCTCCATCTGGAAAATGTTTTTTGATGGAGCCTCTTCCAGCGAAGGTGCTGGTGCTGGAATATATTTTGTGTCACCTGCTTAGGAAAACATATCTCTGTCATACAAGATAGAATTTGAAACAACCAACAATGTGGTAGAATATGAAGCTCTTATTCTAGGACTAAGAGCTGCAAAGGAAATGAGAATTCAGGAGGTAGCGGTGTTCGGGGATGCAGAATTGGTAGTCCAATAGATCAGAAATGCTTATCAGGCTAAGCATCCTTGACTCAGGAGTTACATAAATGAGGTATGGGACCTTATTGATAGTTTCTTCTCAGCATTTAACATTTCTTTCATCCCAAGAGAGAAGAACACAATGAAAGATTCCTTGGCTACATCAACAAGCAATTTCAAAGTGCCCTTTCCACCCAAATGCAGATATGATGTGGAAGTAAAATACATGCCCTCTATACCTGACAATGTCAAACATTGGAAGGTGTTCGAGGATGATCTCGAGATCAAAATATTCTTAGAGACCGTGGAAGAATTTTCAGAAATGCATATTGACCAAGACTCTACCTCTAAAGAAAAGCTTGATGGGGGTAATTTTCTGAATAAGATTGCAGAGCGTAGCATTGTGCAACTGCCCAACAATTATATTCCAAGGGGACTGGTTCCTTTGGAAAGGATTTTTGATAGAAATGATGTGTTATTAAAAGGGGAAATCTCAGAGGATGACGCTGATACAACTCAATGCAACATTGGCACTGAGAATGAACCCAAGTTTGTCAAATTGTCCAGAAGTCCGACAAAGGAGCAGAGGGTTGAATACGCTGAACTATTGAGGGAGTTTGCTAATGTTTTTGCCTAGAACTATGAAGATCTCAAAACATATGACACTTCTGTCATTGAGCATAAAATCCCATTGAAAAGGGAGGCAAAGCCATTTAGGCAGAAGCTAAGACAGATCAATCCTATGTTGCTGCCTATCATGGAGAGGGAAGTGAAGAAGATGCTATAGGCCCAGATCATCGTGCCACTGAGATATTCAGAGTGGGTGGCCAACTTGGTCCCAGTAAGGAAGAAGAATGGAGAAATTAGACTCTGTGTAGATTTTAGAAACATGAACAGGAGCTCACGAAAGGAAAATTACCCCTTACCAAAAATGGAACATATATTGCAGAGGGTAACAGGAGCATCCAGGATTTCCATGATCAATGGCTTCTCTGGCTACAATCAAATCTCTTTTCTGCCCGAGGACAAGGAAAATACGACATTTACCACTCCATGGGGCACATTCATGTATGCTAAAATTCCTTTTGGATTGATGAATGCAGGGACAACATTTCAACGTGCCATGGACATAGCTTTCATCAGGGAAAGGGATAAGTTTGTGGTCATCTACCTAGATGACATAATAGTATTTTCCCAATCTGATAAAGAACACTATTGTCATCTCAGGAAGGTTTTTCTCAAATGCAAGAGTTTTGGAATTTCATTGAATCCCAAGAAATCTCTGTTCGCCATGAAGGAGGTAAAGTTACTAGGTCACATAGTATCAGCTGAAGGAGTCAAGATCGATCCTAGCAGAGTTGAGGCAATACAGGCCTTATCAATCCTAAGATCCAGGAAGGAGGTCCAATCTTTCCTTGGTAAGATTAATTTTCTAAGGAGATTTATTTCTAACTTTACTGAGGTGGTAAGACTTATAACAACCATGTTGAGAAAAGGAAATGAAGTGAGGTGGACTTTTGAATCGTGAAATTCCTTTGAGTAGATAAAGAAGGCCTTGATTGAAGCTCCTGTGCTTATCAGTCTTGATTACTCAAAGGATTTCCTTATTTTCTCCTTTGCCTCACCTGACACAGTGGCTGTTGTTTTATTACAGACAAATGAGGCCGGGCTAGAGTAGCCTATTGCCTATTTCAGTAGAGCTCTGAGGGATGTCGAAGTCAGGTATGACATTATGGAGAAGCAGGCCTATGCCCTAGTAAAATCTCTCAAATCCTTTAGAACCTATGGACTACAGTAAAAAATCTTTGCCTATGTCCCCTCGGCCACTGTTAAAGACATTCTTATTCAACCTGACATAGATGGGAGGAGGAGTAAGTGGATAGCCAAGATCCTTGGGTTTGACTTAGAAATAAGGCCTACCAAATTAATCAAAGGTCAAGTTTTAGCTAAGCTGTTGGCTGAAGAAAATTGCAAAGCTTTGGGGGTAGGTTTCATCAGTGACTCAGAAAATCAGCAGGATCAGCTGTCTAATATAGACCCTCAAGCAGAACCCTCGTTGGCTCGATGTCCTTGGTATAAGGATATTGTATATTTTCTGCAGGAGTTGCGGCTTGCAGATGGCCTACAAAGAAACAAGGAAAAAGCTCTGAAGCTCAAAGCAGTCAGATACTGCCTTGTCGATCAAGTTTTATATTGGAAAGATCCCCTGGGGGTGCTTTTGAAATGTATGAATCCACAAGAGGCTGATAGGATCATGGTTGAATTTAATGATAGACAATGTGAAGGGAATCATTTCTGGAAAGCCACAACCTACAAAATCCTCAGGGATGGATACTACTGGCCCACCGTATTCACTGATGTCTACAGAAAGGTCAGAGCATGTACCAAATGTCAAAGATTTGTAGGAAAACAACAACTCAAGTCTTTGCCTTTAAATCCTGTGGTTGTTTTGGGACCTTTCCAGCAATGGGCCTAGATTTTATTGGAGAAATCCACCCTACTTCTAGTGGGAAACACAGATGGATCCTAACTTCCACAGATTTATTTACTAAATGGATAGAAGCTATTCCCACTAGGAGTGCTTCCCACAAGGTAATCATTGGATTCCTGGAAGACATCATCACAAGATTCGGGATCAAACTGATTCACTCCACCCCATACTATCCCTAGGGCAATGGTTTAGCAGAGTCCTCCAACAAAATCCTGATAAGGATCATCAAAAGACTATTGGAGGACAACAAAAAGGCCTAGGATTCAAAGTTGAAATTCACTCTATGGGCCGATCGAGTGACCACAAAGAGATCTATAGGCATCTCCCCTTTCCAATTAGTTTATGGAGCAGAAGCTGTTTTCCCTTCTCAGCTAGCCATTCCTGTAGCAAAGTTCTTCCAGGATTATCAAGAAGAGCCTGATGACATGATCAGAAGAGTTCATCAACTGGTGGAATTCTAGTAGGCCAGAGAGAAGGTAATGGACAAAATTCAGGACCATCAATAGAAGGTCAAACTGGATTTTGACAGAAAGGTCAAGAAGAAAGAGTTTGAGATCGAGGATTTGGTGCTTAAGTGGGATGCACCCATACAGGATAAGGGAAAACACAACAAGTTTGATTCCCTATGGATCGGGCCCTTCAAAATCTCTGAGGTTAAATTGAACAACACGTATAGGTTGCAGGATTTGGAGGGTGAAGAGGTTTTCAATAGCCCAGTAAATGGGCATTTTCTGAAGAAGTGTTTTGTTTGAGCCTTAGACGGCTCCTTTGCTTGTAAATATTGTCCTTCTGGTTCTTTGTCTATTTTCATTTTTTATTTTTTATTTTTCGGCATAGTAAATGACTCCATAGCCCAACAGAAAACACTGAAGCTGCAAAATGAGTTCTTAGAGCATCACAGGGACGACTCTATCCCCCATGGAGCCTAATGTTAGCAACAATTTTTGTCTTGGGCACGAAGGTACCCAGGTCTGTAGGTTGCACGAGAAGCACCCAAGCGCAGCATGAAAAAATCTCATGTCAGGTTACAAGTCAAGCAAGCGGGCGAAGTTTTGTTGTCAGTGGCCGAGATCCATCTATAGAGCTGATCGACGGTCATCAGGATTTCAGGGCTACCAAGTTACCCAAGATATAATGCAAGAGATAACACCTATAGTTCAAGGAAAAATTTGGGCCGTCCGATCCAATTGGGGCAGGTGGCAGCCAATCGACATTTTGGGAATAAACATTTTAAGAGACAAGGGATGTCTCATCTACTGTAGCTTAAATTTCTGAAATGCGAAATGCCAAAGAAACCTTTGAACTTAGCCCATGGTCCTAGCGCCAGGTCACGTCAAGCGAGCTTGTGAATGGAGGTGGCCCCCTTTTAATGATAAATCCATCTCGGTTGTTCATCTGAAAGACACACGGCGTAAGATCTGAGCCACGGGTGGGGCCTTTTGAGACTTTCATAGTAAATCCTTCGACGTCATCTCCCGTCCGATCCAGGGACGCATGGCGCAAGATCTAGTCACGTCGGCATATCGACATTTGAGAGTTCGAAGGGTAAAGGTTCCTCGTCATCTCACATCTCGAAACCCCGAACTCCGAAGCGTCTAAAGCACCCAGAGTTGGGCCCACGGTTTTGGCGCCTGGTCACAAAGGAACAGGCCTGGAGAAGGGATGCTAAGGTTTATCATTAGGCAAGGCGGGTCCTGAAGCGCCAAAATTGATCTCAGCCATCCATCCAGAGGAACACGTGGTGCACGATTAGGCCATCTCAACATTTCTCCCATCGCAACTTCGAAACACAAGGAGTAACTCCCTCCCATCCACGAGACGCGAAGTGCCGAAGGCGTTCGAGACCGGGGCCCACAGTATCGTCGAATGAGTTCAGGACCGTCAGATCAGAGAGGGACGCGAGGTGCCCAATTAGGCCATCTCATCATTTTGCCCATCGTGACTTTGAAGAGCGAGGATCAGCTCCTTCCTATCCACGAACCCCGAAAATCCAAAAGCACCTTTGAGGATAAGCATAGGGTCACGGCCCGAGATCACTTGGGAAATAGAAAGAGTTGTGCAAGAGGGGCCAAAAGCGTCGAGCTTAGTCACAGAAGGGATTGTCACGATCTCCAGGTGCCAATCCGATTCGGTCTTAATATTGGTTCCTACTAGGAGTAAATGAAGGTGGGAGGAGGTGGTTAAAACCTCTCCTCACTCATTAAGTGTAAGGTATGGAGGATCTCGCAAGCAGTCTGTCCGAGACGGTCTTGTGTGCCGATTTTTCCAAAGAAGCCATGCCGAGTCCTCGACTAGCCAAAGAAGTCTGCACATGCTAACTCGACACTTAATGGCTCAGCTGCCCCCCTTTCAAGAGCCATGCACAGTTAAGGTGGCGTCTGACGAAGGATATCCATTCGAGTTTGACTGAAGGGACACCACGCCTTGGAGGTCCGAGCATGCCTCTGTTAGGTGAATTTTTCTAAGTATATGTACTCAGTTTTTGTATTTTGTTAGGCATCGATGGTTGAGCAAGGATCCCGATTGTAAAAGCTTTAACGAAGCACTGGTTATTCTGGTTATGCATAGACTCTTGAGACTTCCTGCCTTATGAATTTCAGTTTCTTTCATATCTTTGTTTGCACTATGTTAGAACAACTCGGAATTAGAGGATCCAGTCAAGTTGTAGCTGTTATAGGATGATGTAGGTTGGATCATTGTAATAGCTGCATTGTCTCTAATCGATCTTGTGATTTTCTCAACGCCGAATGACTTGGAATTGGAGGATCCAGTCAAGTCACCCCTTTAGTTCCCTGAAACTCTGAACCAAGAGGATCTTGCATTTAGAGTTTTTCTTCTGCAAACTGCTAAAAGGCCTGTTGCCCGAGGTAGTTTTTCTCACTCCTCTCACCAAGTCTTCCACCTGCTTATTTTACAATCAACCCACTGACTGAAGTTGGATCAAGACCTCCTTTGTTCTTTACATACTAGACCTGGTCCCTAAGCTAGAGTGATTCCATCTTGGGTCTCTAACCATTTGATCACCCATTAAACTTATCATGACATAAAACTGATGGGCATTGGGCTCTGCTCCTATCGCAATCCAGGAGTGACTTCTGATGCTAACATACCCAAAACAGTTTTCAAAAGGAGACTTACTAGTAGAAGCATGGACAATGTTGTTATAAGATTGTTGAATATAAACCAAATTTTCATCCCAAGTCCTTGGATGCTTCTGATTGTAACCACTCAAAATTTGAGCAAATATATAGTTCACTATTTATGTCTACCCATTTGTTTATGGATGGAAATTTGTTGACCTCTTCAAATTGTTTTCCATTTTCTCCCAAATTTTAGTCCAAAAGGCACTAAGAAATCTATTATCTCTATTTGAGATGATTCTCCTTGGTATCCCAAAGTGCACCTAGACCATTTCAAATAACATGTGTATTGCATTTTGTCCCTTGATGGTCTTTTTACAAGGCATAATATTGCACATCTTGCTAAACCTGTAAAATAGCACCAATATTTAATCATTTCCCTTCATGGTTCTTGGAAAACCACCCACAAAATCCATGTATATTCTCTCCCAAGGTCTAGCAAGTATAGTTAGAGAATGGTGTAAACCTTGCTTACTATCACTAGGTGTGTTGGTACAACAAATAATGCACCCTATAGTAAACTAAGCTACATCCTCTTGCATTTTGGACCAATACACATATCTTTGTAAGTTGGCAATTGTCTTCCCAACACCAAAATTCCCTACAACTTTGCAGGTGTGAACCTCTTTGATAAGCTGCAATATTTCATCTTTAGGAACACAAAGATTGTCTAGCTTGTAGAGAAATCCATCTTAACGATCAAAGTCAACCTTATCGACACCTTCTTCTAAATGAACTTGGCCCTATAGTTGTTGAAAAACCTCTTTAAAGTCCTCATCTTCTATGTATGCCTCTTTATATGCATCATGGGTGAAAGGCTCCATGTGCATAAGAGTTCCCAAAGTTGTGATCTTAGATGTGGGTGGTCTTGAAAGCATGTTTTCCAACTTATCAGTGATGCCCTTCTTATATTTTATGATAAGATGAAATTGCTATAAAATATCCATATACTTGTATTGTGTGGTTTTCTAATGCTTATTATGGACCTACAAATAATGTAGTGGCCAATTATTAGTATAAATGATGGTCTCCTTTCCCATCAGAGAGTTGCTTCCACTTCTTAGCAACTTGAGCTAGAGCACAAAGTTCCTTGTCATATGTATGGTAGTTCAGGACTCCACCATGAAATATTTTAGAATGATAGCATATTGGATTACCTCCCTACATCAATACTACTCCCATATCATATCCACTTGCATCTATCTCCACTTCAAAAGGGTGAATCTACAATTTATGAAATGTAACAATTGGTGCTTGATTGATCTTATCAAAATATTTCAGTTTATTATTTTCCCACTAGAAACTCTTATTGATGATTGTTATGGCATGGAGTTGTGAAGCCACAACTAAAAAGGGATGCTATAAACTTCTGTAGATATTGTGCCAACCCAACAAAGATCCTAACTTTAGTGACAATTTTAGGAGTTGGCCACTTGAGCATGGCCTCCATCTTGGCAATATTTATCTCAATTTTCCCTCCACCAATCACATACCCTAAATACAACAATGACTATCGGGAAATCAACATTTCTTAATATTTTCTAGCAATTGATGCTTGTTTAGAGTCTCTAACGCCTAGATGAGATGTGAGATATGCTCTTCTTAGGTAGAGGTATAAACCAATATATCATCAAAGTACACTATTAAAAATGAATATAAAAAGGGGTGCAATACATCATTCATCAAATGCCTAAATGTTGTTGTGCATTTGATAAACCAAAATGCACTACCAACCATTCATATAGTCCTTGCATTGTTTTAAATTTGTTCTTGCAAGTGTCTTATTCTTAGACATTATTTGATGAAGGTAAATCAGTGGGGGAGTTTTCCATCGCTACTCTAATTTTTATTATGAGAGGGAGGGTTCCTTTTCCATCTGAAATTCGGAATCCTAGTGATGTGTCTCAAGGGTGATACTCTATCAACTCTAAATCTCAATGCATGGTCCTAGTAGATACAAATAGACTTTGGTAATGTGATAGGGATATTTGGAGGGAATTAATGTGTAGATGAATCATTAATGATTATCCATTAAATCAATATAACCTAACATGTGATATAAATTCCTCTCCAATTAAATTAAATGAAATAGAAAAAGGTTTTCTTACAACCCGAATTATATAGTAAGTAAGAAATATATACAAACCCTACACTACATAGATCTATCTCAACTATAAATCCATGAAGTATCCAAAGGGATCAAAGTGCCCACACATTGTTTTCTAATGAATTAGAATTTGATATTTGGACATTTTAAATAATATATATGTATAGGGTATTTACACCCATGTAAACTAAGCAATGAATACACTATATGGAAGAAGTCCATTGTCCCATAAAGAAGGCAACATAGAGAATTCCTTGTCTCACAAACAATGGGGCCATACACATCAATTTGGTCCCTTGTTCGCTTATTATTAGATACTTATTAGATTATTATTATTGTTAGATGCTTATCTTGAAGACTAACTAAAGCATATTCATTCAAAGCATTTTTTAGCTTATAAATTAGTTTATTTTCCTTACATTGCTTTGTAAACTATCATGGATGTTCCACTTGAATAGTTCATCGCAACATAACTTATAATATTTTGCAATATTTTTCTATGCAATATTCTATTAAATATTGGAGAGTTAATATTACTAGCTTTAACACACAAATTATTTAAATATGTTGAAAAATAAAATGATACACACAATGAACTCAAGACATGCCCGTTTAAAATCCAAGGTGAAGCATATTCTTTTCTCTTATCTTCTTAATTATGAAATGTCAGTGCAAAGAAAGGGACACTCACCATGGGGATGCCATCGACACTATGGCCAATATGGATACTACATGATATCCTTTTTCCTCTAATCTCCCTCAATATCCCACTCTCGATGCTCTACTCTCCTATGGAACAATACTCAATACAATAAGAATGGAATCCCTACCTTTCCTAGAGCTCAATATGTAACATAACCTATTAATTGTCTAGGGTTACAATTAAGGTTTTTGCAAGCCTCAACCACCAATTGATGTTATGGTTTTGGTTCCTCTAGAATACTTTTCAAATTCCACACTTAACAAGCTCCACATGTGTGAGTAATGGAAGCCGACATGACATCCACTCTATATCATGGTGTTCAACAAGATAGGTCAACTTACAAGAGGCACAAATTTTGCATACAAACTCTGATTGTGGTGATTTTTCTATCGTTGGAAAGATATCGAAGTGTAAAACAATGTCAGGAGGATGCGAGCTATGAAAAACCCAAAAAAATACCATTTAAGGCCTCAAACAATATTTGGGAGGTTCCATACCCCAAATCTCCAAAGTGGGACCTACCTTAAAAAGGGCCCCTCCAGGTCAATAACTCCAATCTTTACACCCAGAAAGTACTAAAATCGATGACAAATTATTTGATGTTCCATTATGAATTATACTTCACCATTTAGGGAGGCTTTTGGTCATAGAGTTTCATAGAGTTTCACCATAAAGGAAGGCTCATAGAGTTTCAGATTCTCAACATTCACTACTGAGTAAATGTGCATGTATTGGGGTAGAGTGAGTCTATAGACATTGTCACCCACCTTCTCCAACACTTAAAAGGACCATACCATAGAGCCTTGATTTTCTTACCAAGACCGTGTAACATTTCTTTGTTCATATACAACCAAACTCTATCTCCCACTTTGAATGTTTTTTCAATCATGCGCTAATCTTGTCAAGCCTTATAATTTTCCTGTGAGTTATTTAAGGTCCCATGTACTTGCAAATGGATCAACCTGATCTTATCAATAAATGCTTTATCCTTCAATGCTTCTCTTGTAGTGTCTTCCCACACTCCACCTTGTTGTCCATATACAACATTTAAGGGAAAAGGTGGAAAATACCCAAAACAAGTTTCAAAAGGAGACTTACTAGTAGAAGCATGGACCATGTTGTTATAAGAGTGTTGAATATAAAACAAATTTTCATCCCAAGTCCTTGGATGCTTCTGATTGTAACCACTCAAAATTTGAGCAAATATATAGTTCACTGTTTATGTCTACCAATTTGTTTATGGATGGAAAGTTGTTGATCTCTACAACTTGTTTTTTATTTTCCCCCAAATTTTAGTCCAAAAGGCACTAAGAAATCTGATATCTCTATTTTAGATTATGCTCCTTAGTATCCCAAAGTGCACCTAGACCATTTCAAATAACATGTGTACTCCATTTTGTCCCTTGATGGTCTTTTTACAAGGCATAATTTTGCACATCTTGCTAAATCTTTCAACTACCAAAAATTAATAATCATGTCCTTTCATGGTTCTTGGAAAACCACCCACAAAATCTATGTAGATGCTCTCCCAAGGTCTAGCAAGTATAGGTAGAGAATGGTATAAACCTTGCTTTCTATCACTAGGCATGTTGGTACAACAAAGTATGCACCCTCTAGTAAATTAAGCTACATCTTTGATCCAGATTTTATGAGCAGAATGAAATGACTACAGATTATTACCAGATGCTTAACACGGAATAACAAAGATACAGTAAAAATGGTTTTCTATTCAATAAGGAAATAAGCTGAAACTGTAAAATGCAGTGGAAAACAAGCTTGCTGGAATGGTGGTGGCTTATCTCTGAGAAGAGATGCGACGACTGCGCTCATTCGCAAGAATATGATTACAATGAGGCTCTCAAGGCCTTTTTACAATAAACAAAAGTTTCAAAAACCCTAAACATCCAAAAACGTAACCCTAGGAGATGAAGCGCCAAAAGTCATGTGGGCCCTGCTATCACTCAGTTTGTAGTATAGGTTAAGTAGCTTGAAGGCAAGAGTCAAACTGGCGTAACAGGAGCTTCCCCAACCACTGTCACCTCGATGGGGGTCTCTTTCTATTTAGGGTGGCTAATCCCAAGGGAGAAGTCGCTAGGTAATCTGGGGTGTTGAAAGGAAAAGGATCAAGGGATTAAGGCTCAAGAGTTTAGAGTAGGTTTTCCATTCACAGATTACCGCCAAGAAGATAGTCAAGGAGAAGATAAAACCACAAGATAGGTACCTGTTTACGAGACAAAGCAACAATAAAGCTAAAATGTGCAACGGTGGTTAGTACTTCATAAATTAATGACTATCTTTATTATATATGAGCACTTATAACAGTAATTATTGACGAAGTCAATGATTGCAATAAAGGCATATGGCCTATAATATCACTTCTTCAATAAATACAAAATGATATAGCATAAATATAGACAATCAACCTTTGAATTAACACAACGCTTTAGATATCATTAAATGCTCACATATGACAAATTTGTTGTGTCACTATACTAGGGTGACGTCAAGCTTAGTTCTAGGATTAGTTTGATAGGCAATGAGGTGGACGTTTTGCAAAATAAGCCAATGAAAATACTCAACACTTCAATGTCTATTGCTAGATGACTAAGCCACAACGTTTCATATCAAGCAAGAGCTAAAAGGAGGCATGACGTCATCACAGATTTAGGGTTAGTAAGACGTTAGGGTTAGTTAGGGTTTGAAATTTAAGAAGTTTAAAAGGTTTTTTTTGACACAAGAGGCTCAACGTTGGAGTTCTAGACTAGTGCCTTAGGGTAAATGGAGTCAAGGAGTAAAGGCTATGCCTCGGGAGAATCTAAATTTAAGGACGAGAGAGTTAGGATTTCTAGTGCTGCAATGGCAGGGCCACAAAGTCAAAACCCTAAGGGGAGGAGGCTCATTCCGGTGTTGCTTAAGAAAGGCCTCATGCTCCTCCCTCTTTGCTTAAAAATCTTTGGCCAAAAACAGCTAGCTTCAATATATAAATCTAGGGATGAAAAGTGTTGTAAAGACAAGGCCTTTCAAACCCTAAAGGTCAAAACCCTAGGTGTAAACTCAATTAGGCCTAGGACATCTTCCTTCTTCAATTTATATTTCAAAACTAACTCAGAAAAAGGGGAACTAGTGTAGCAACTGCTAGGCTATATTCTCCTTAATCAATGGCTAAACAAGTCTTCTATCATGGGGACATGAAGCAAGGACCTACTTGTGTGCTTGCTACCTAGGGTTTCAATGATTAAGCAAAATAATACAATGTAACCATAAAAGTAAAAGATTTAACCTACAACCATTCAATTAAGAATTTTTGCATGAGAAATACACTTACAAATCAATGAAGAGCTTATCAAACCCTAGTTGTAAACCTTCCAAATGATAGAAAACACCATAAACATGCCAAAGAAGATCCTCCACAAGTGTAGCGCCTCAACTCCAAGAGCTAAATACAAAGACAAAAGACTAAAAATGTTTCTCTCACAAGAGAGTGAGTTGTCTTATGTCCAAAATGAGGCTCAACATCCTCTTTTTATATCATTCAAATGACCTTTAATTACAAAAATAGGTCATTAAAACAGCTGACAAGGCTGACTAACAATAGTTACATTATTTGTCACATTAAATGCTAAAATGTCAAAATTATGAGCTAAAAGGGAGACGTCAAGCCCCTCTGAGGGAGACGTTGGCCCTTTTTGGGCAAGATCAACATCCAAAAGGCAAAACGTTGGCCCTTCTAGGGCTCCTTCAAGCTGCCACACATGCCAAATGATCCAAGCACACTGCCACATCCTCCAGAAAACGTCCAGCCTACCCTGGTGGCGTCCTGTCCATCAAAAACCATCATCTCATCTGTAGTGGGTGATCCCCCTAGGCCGGGCTCTGCCAAAGCGTCCTAGGTGAGGACATCCTTCTTCTTCTTCATGCAAGGGCTCATCATAACGTTTTCCTGCCTCTGCCATCCAACAACCATATGATGGGCTCTTCAGCCCCATGGAGGTCCGAACTAATCATATCCCTATGTGTACCGGTCCACTGGTACCTGTTCGCTGGGCATGGTCCTGCATATCAAAGACTACGCCCTCCATGGGCTCATTAGTCCTAGGGATCATAGCAATGTCAATCATATTTCATCATTAAATTTATCAAATACATGCATGAAATCCCTAGCATATCATCTAAGAGCTCAAAGACATTACACAGATCTACTATACAAAGCTGAAGAAAATCAACAGAACAACCTATTGGGCTAATACCCACAAGAGATGGAAAGTTTCCTCAGAAGATCATTCAAGCCATGTTTTATGAGGTGATGTG
>JASDQU010198338.1:4422-19282 GCA_032191745.1 Picea mariana
AAATAAATAAAATAAATGTAGAAATAAAACATAGAATATACATAATAAAATAGAGACACAAATATACATGGTTCACCCAATGTGAGCTACGTCCACCAGAGAAATTTCCAGGTCCTTCATTTATTATTATCGAGCGAATTAAGGGATACAACCTACAACACACCCATTGTAACTTTCTCTTATTTCTCTCATAGCCTCCTCACTCAGAATACAATATTCACAATGATACATAGCTGCAATACATTTCCCTCACAAAAGAGGTTTTCCTTCTAGGGAAAAAAAACCTAACATAACTTCTACTGTCAGATCTAGGACGTTATAATGAATGGTCCAAATTTACTATGAAATTACAATATACATTTACAAGGATTTTTTTCGTTTGGAGGCTCGCTTTCCCCCGGACCCCACAGAGGGGGTAACCCCCCTCTGCACTTCCCCACATGGAGGAGTGTTCATTATTCTGAGGTATAAATCCTTCATGGGGTATAAACACGGCTGAAAACAAAGACCTCTGAATCAGGAAGATAATCAGGCTCCACAACCAACACCTATGTAATCATGTATTAACACAATAATTAATAACCATGTAGTAACACAATAATTAATAATTTAGGTTCTCAATGTAATGCCTTACTACATCCATTATTTAAATCCGAGTTTTCATGTAACTATAGTTTTGCATACTTGTGAATTCATGGGTAACACTTGAAAATACATGCATAGCACTTATGATCGATAGAGGAAACATGGACAACATGATGCACATTTCGATCGACTTCCTAATGTTATGAACATAATTAATGATCTTTGTCCTGCTAGTGTATTTCCATATGATTCAAATCAATTTATGAACTCACTCAGGTTGAATTATTCAAATAAGGAGATCCAAGAGAATGTTTCTGAAGCACTTACAGTCCTTTTCTTATATATTGATAAGCTATTGCAGATTATATGATTTCATCATTTTCCACATTCTTGAGGGAAGGGACCATCAATTGAAAGTAGCAAGCACCAACT
Source organism: Picea mariana (assembly GCA_032191745.1). Lineage (NCBI taxonomy): Eukaryota > Viridiplantae > Streptophyta > Pinopsida > Pinales > Pinaceae > Picea > Picea mariana. Next base: position 5,440 of record JASDQU010198338.1, read on the forward strand.
ACACTCGCTAGATTTCCTTGCACCCGCTTCTTTGATTGCAAGAAATTTTGCAGACATTGACTCAAGCATTGAAAATTTCTAGTTTGTAGAATTACATTTGATTAACAATATAAGTATTGAAAGAAAACCTTATGCCAATTTCTGCACCTAAGAAATGTACATAAATTTCATAACTTTAATTTATTATTGTTACCATCATAACAACCGAATAAAACCAGTAATTTGTATTTCATCCTCCATGGTCTGTACCACGGGGGTTTACAGGAAAGGAATCCAGATGGATTTCATCCTTAGTAGTCATTAATCCAGGTTCAAACAAAAGGACAAAGATAGGAAATATGTTGTATTCTGTATTACATATCCCACAGGTGAAAACGACAGAAAATAAACAATATTTTGTGGTAAAGTTGCATGAAAAGAACATAAACAACCACATATTATATATGATACTCGGTTGGTAAGGGTGACATCTCCAGTCACAGCGCCATCCTATCTCCGAAATTCCATCACAACTCTATTCACAACATTAGACAAAGAAAAAAACAAACATCACCACACTCCATAGCAAGGAATGGACCTGGAGCGAGATCCAAGATTGGAGATTATCAAGAATGGTTGATGCATCGATGGAATGCGCTTGGCCCTACTCGTCCTTGACATCGAGACTAGTTAATGCATTCATGGTCCTTTCCAAATATCTTGTATTCAATATCTTTTCAAAAAATTGGAAGCTTTCATTTTATGAAAAAATTCAGAGAAGTTCAAGGGAGTGTTGAAATGTTTAATAGTATTGAGGGGGGGAGGCTGAATCAATATTGTACGCTCTTATTAATTTTTATTCTGATCTGATTTTAAAACATAGGTAGGACTTATACTTATAGTTAGTTATACCTTAAATGTACTCATCATAATAGTAGACAATATTTAACACATTTACAAATATAGAGGTGGAAATCCATATTAAGAAGACCTTGAAAACATTTTTAACTGAATATCAATTCATGTATGAAAAATATTCAATGAGGACACCAATCCTCTGTAGGCATCAAACTACAAAAATATGAGGACACCAATCCTCCTATGAGAACCAACTCATAAACCAGGCACCAACCTACAAATGGACGAGGAAATCAATCCTCTGTAGGAATCAACCTACAAATAGGAACCAACCTACAAAACTAGGCACCAACAACCTAATTGAGCTCCAACTCAATCTTTCCTTGCTCCAGCCTTCCACTCTTGAATTGCATAAATATCTATATTTCCTTCAATAACATCTCCAACATGCTTCATCCTCTGTGTGCTCATGCTTCAAATCATTTTCATTCTTTATCAACGACTTCACACTGCCCACATAGCCTCTTCTCTTCACACTTCTTCTCTTGTGCACTTTTCATGCCTACGCATTCATCTTCTGCACACTCCTTTTCTCTCATTGTTGTAATCCATATATATAGATGGTTGAATCGAAATATATGTGGGCTTGATTAATGTTCAAAGTGGACCCAATGATTCTCTGAGTCGAATAGTGGAAAATCCACCAATGGAATGGTTTACACAATGTATAAGCCCTCGAGGGTTATTTTCCTTTGTTGATAGTGTTATTTATATGGGTATAGAACCAATTTCTCACAATCATACGCTTTTTTATGGTGGGTTGAGTGCTCGACTTGGATCTCGAGGAAAGGGGTGATGCAGGAGCATCACCATCAAAGAGCAAGTGGAAGACATCTCAACGCCCTAGTGCACATTTTGAAGTGATTTTTGAAATTTAAATATGGCATGTCACGTAATATCTTGAAAACATTTTAATTAAATAACATCTTAAATGTTAAGAGGCTGGAACATCGCTTGAGATCGATGGGGAGTTTATTTTCCTTTAATGTAGTAGATTGTAGTACAGATTTGAATCATTTTCTCTTATATGTCTATCTTGAACATTTATTGTAATAAATCCTTAGTAGTTGAAAGGTAGTCAGAGGGAAAATCTCTATGAGCTTGTTTTGTATAAATAAATGTATTGTATGCCCAAATGGGGTTGTTGCAATTTAGCTAAAAGCTTCTGAGAGTTGTTTTTGTTGTTTTTAAGAGATGCTGAGAGTTGTTGAAGAGCATTGTATGAGCTCATTGATCCAGATGTATATTAGTGGCCACCCACCTATTCCAACTGGCTCTTCTTGTCCATTTTTGGTCAACACATATTTATGTACTTCTTTATAATTGTGATTTATACACTTCTGGGGATTTCTGAAGCCTCACAAATTCTCCAGGTGGAGATGGGTGGCCTCTCGCCTAATCCAAATGGCCTATTTTTTATTTTTTCATGTCATCACATCTTGATGTACTTGCAGGGTTGTTTTGGGGCCTTAAAAATTGTTTTTTTTGTCTCACCACAGTCATCCTGTAGACAAAGTTAGAGTCTGATAGAAGAATGTGTAGCTCTCTAAAATACCTTTCCAACATGCTATTACGCACCTAAAATGGAGGTCGTATGCAAAAGTTATGACCCTAGGAAGTTGAGGTACCAAATTACACCAACTTACCCATAGGGCCCACATGACTTTTGGTGTTTCACCTTCTAGGGATAGGTTTTTGGATGTCTAGGGTTTTGGAATTCATGAGTAATATGAAAAGGGCCTATGGAGCCTCATTGTAATTCATTCTTCTCAGATGAATGCGCGTAGCAGCCACATCTCTTCTCAAAGATAGCTACCACCATTCGAGCAAGTTTCAGTTCTGCAGTTTTACAGATTCAACCTATTTTATTATTTAATTGAAGATATTGTTCACTGAATATTTGTGTTATTATTCCTATCCTTGTGTTGATTGTATTCAGTCTATTAATTAGTTCGTTTGTCTCCTAAATCCGGATAACCCATGTACATATCATTTGAATGAATATAACAGAGAAGTGTTGATCCATATGGTTGGTATTGTTGTTACTGTCTCTATCTGAATGAATAAATGGTAGGATTTTTGTTTAATCAAAATTATCTGTTATTGATTGTTCTTATGTTATGAATGAATTTACATGGTTGAATGTATGAATTTGTGAGATATTATATGAGTTTCAATTGTTTCTCTTATACAAGCCTATTCAAGTAGTGCATAGTGTCTGCAAGGTGTACGTTGACAGAGTCTATTTCATCTCAGAAGATCAGAAGAGATAACATGAAGATTTTGGTTGCAAGGAGTGCATAAGTGTCTGCAAGGTGTGCATTGACATATTCTTTTTTGACTCAGAAGTTTAGGAGGGATAGATTGAAAGTGTGCGTAGGAGGAAACACACTCATATACATCTTGTTCAGAAGGAACAATTGAGTTGTATAAGAACTGTTGCAAGGAGTGCACAGTCGTCCATCAAGAGTTAATTTGGAGGAAACATATTGCAAGGTGTGCCCAGGGTTGATATTTGGCTAAGTATCGAAGAAGTCATTCTGAGAAGTTCAGAGTGTCAAGGAGGAACAAGCTCGGGAGAGATAATGTGGAGCTTTGTATGCAAGGTGTGCATATTTTCTGCAAGGTGTGCTTCAACAGAGTATTTTTTATTCAGAAGCATAGGAGGAGTAACCTAAGAGTAGTTGCATAAGGGTGTAAATAATTGTTGCAAGGTGTGCACAGTTGCTCACAAAGGAGTTGAGTCATCGAAGAAGACCTATTGCAAGGCATGCATAGAGTCAAAATTTGACTAAGTGTCAAAGAAACACTCTAAGGAGAAAAAGTTCGAAGGAAGAACAAGCTCAGAGGAGATAGCGGGATATAATTTTTCAATAGCGGGGATCCCTTTAAGATTTCATAAATTAACGAGCAAGATCTGTTCAGGAGGAAGAAAGATCGTTCCAAAACGTCAGATCTAGGACAGTTTCACGGAGGTTAGCCTTGGATTCCTTTGGCACTTTTGTTTTAGAGGCTTTGAAGTGTTGAAGAGCAAGGATCACTAAATTCCTCAAGCCGAGAAGTAATCCCAGCCATTGGTTGCAGCGAGGATATGTGGCAGCAGATCCCAGAGTTCATGAGAAATAACTACTAAAATTTTGTGTGAAGCAAGAGAAAACTTCACAAATTTGTGAAGTCGAAGTAGATATGGAACATCGGATCTAGGAGGACATGCAACAAAGATCCACGTGTTTCTGTAGAAGAGTAATTTAGAGGAAAGTGAGGGTGGAGTGTGGAAAACTCTTGAATTTGAGAAGTAGAAAAGGATATTGCAACTGTCGATCTGAAGGGGACACGTGTTGTTAGATCGTAAGATCCAGAAGTGTGCATCCAGGAAAAAGGTAAGAAGCTAAATCCTAGTCGTCGATTGTGTGTATGTGTGGCGTCATCTATGTCACTTTGGTGATAGAGTACTTTAGGGGAAAAGGAGTGTTGAAATGTTCATAACTCCTGAACGACCAAGTCTGAATTTGAGAAGAGGGATGGCTTGAGTTTATAGTGAGTGGTCATATTGAAGAGGGGCCTAGCAGAAGGAGTTAGTTCTGACCAGTTTGAAATTGCCAAGAGAGCCAGGAAAAAGGGCCCACAAGGTCACATAGGACCTGTGTCTAAGGAGATAAAGGGCCTGTGTTAAATCGATTTGGGGGATAGCAGTGTCCCGAGGAGCTAATTCATCTCAAATTTGTGAAGATCCTTGACTAGGAGGTCACACAACCCCTAGGAGAGAAGGGAGGTTGAATCAAGTTGTATTAGAGCCGAAATTTTCTTGCAGATAGCAGGAAAAGGTGAGAAGGTGAAAAGGGATAGTCTAATACCATCAATGGTATTAGAGCCACAAAGTTAATTTTTGTAGGAAATAAGAGGTAGTCTGATATCATTAAGTGGTATCAAAAGGAAAAGTTTTCTTTTAAAATCTCCGTGTGAAGGAGAAATTTTAGTAGCATGCTGCCTAGAAGATGGGCAGAGCCACCTGTAGAAAATAGAGTTATGGAAAGGGATATGAGAGAACTTCGTGCAAGGTTAGATGCTATGGATACAACAAAAAGGATACCACCTTAGGCTGCAGATGTCAGTGATGCCAAGAACCAAGAAGTGGAAGTTGAAGAAGTTGTAGTAGAAGATGCTGCATAGGAACGCTTGTTGAAAGCTGTTGTCAAGTTGGAGGCTAGAGAAAAGATAGACATCCCCATGTATGAAGAAAATTTATATGTTGAAGAATTGTTGGATTGGATAAGGTCAATGGGAAAGTACTTTGACTATGGAGATGTCGATGAGGAGAATAAGGTGAAACATGCTATCACCAGATTAAAAGGACATGCAACACTGTGGTGGGATGAACTGCACGCTGACAGAAGATGCAAAGGCAAACAAAAGATCAATAATTGGGACAAAATGATAGCCAAGATAAAGGATAAATTCATACCCAATGAATATTAGATAAATTTGTTCAGGAAGTTGCAGAACCTGAGATAGAAGGGAATGACCGTGAGATAGTACACAAAAGAGTTTTATAAGTTGAACAGCAGGGCTGGACAGAGAGAAAAAGATGATGAAAATGTTTCTAGATATATTAATGGCCCGAGATATGAAATCCTGGATGAAATCAACATGATGACAGTGAGGAGAGTGGAGGATTCTTATCAGATTGCACTGAAGGCAGAGGATAAGTTGGCCAGAAAATAGAGCCAACAAAGCAGAGGAAAAATTCTAAATAGAAGCAAGCGGATTTTCCATGACAAGGCACAAAATCCCAAGGTTGATATTGGAAAACCACACGGTCACTCAGACAGAGTAGGAAGTTATTGAGGGAGACAGTATGGTGGAAGGAATGATTTTCCTTGAGGAAGAGGAAGAGGCAGAGGAGAATAAGTGAAGTGTTATGTCTGTGGAAAGACATGACAAATGTCTTGGGAATTCCCCAAGAGAAAGAATGAAGTAGGAGGTGAAGCTCACATTTTGGAAGCACAGAAGCAGAATGTTGAAGAAGAAGGTGCAGAAGATGGGAAATATCTGATGATGAAGAAGGTTCTCTTAAAGCCAGAGCCAGAGGTTGAAAAAACAGTGCAGAGGAACAATTTGTTCAGAACTGCTTGCAAGAATAAAGATAGGGCATGCAAGGTGATAATTGAGAGTGGGATCATTGATAACTTAGTATCCATAGAGATGGTGGAGAAATTAGAGATAGAGACAACTGCACATCCGAGTCCATATAGAGTATCATGGTTGCATAAAGGACACTAGGTAATGGTAACTAAACAACTCCTAGTTGAATTTAAGATAGGAGGATATAGAGATGAGATTTTGTGTGATGTGATTCCCATGGATGTATGTCATGTTTTGTTGGGGAGACCATAGAATTTTGACAAGAATTCCATTCATGATGGGAGAAAAAATACTTATACTTTGGAGAAGAACTGTAGGACACACATGCTACTACCAATAGAGGGTAAGAAAGTAAAGGAAGAATCCAACACAAGTATACTTTTCATGAGTCAGAAAGAACTCCTGAGTGAAGTCATGAAGAAACAAGAGATTCAATTTGTTGTGGTGAGGAATCCTAGAGTCATCCTTACAACTAATTCTATGGATGATTTTCCTGAAGAAGTTCAGGATATATTGGAGAATTCTTCTGACATAGTAGTGGATGAGTTACCTAGCTCATTACCACCCATCAAGAGTATCAACCATCACATTGATCTAATACAAGGAGCAAGTCTGCTAAACAAACAAGTGTACAAATTGACACCTCAAGAAAATGAGGAGGTAAAGAAGCAAGTCCATGATTTGATGGATAAAGGGTTAATCAGAGAAAGCTCGAGTCCATGCGTAGTACCAACTATGTTGATTCCGAAGAAGGCTGAGGGATGGAGAATGTGTACAGACTCAAGAGCCATAAACAAGATCACCATCACGTACATATTTCCTTTTCCAAGGATGGATGACTTAATGGATTGTTTGAGCGGGGCAATTTTTTTTCAAAGATATATCTGAAGAGTGGATATAACGAGATAAGAATGAGAGAAGGTTATGAGTGGAAAACAACCTTCGAAACAAACAAAGGGTTTTATGAGTGGAATGTTATGCCATTTTGATTAACAAATTCCCCAAGTACTTTTATGAGGTTGATGAATGAGGTATTGAAATATTTTATTGGTAAGTTTGTGATTGTATATCTAGATGATATATTAGTCTTCAATAAAACTGAAGAAGAGAATTTGTGGCACTTAACATTAGTGATGATAAGATTACATCGGGAGAAGTTGCTGATAAATCTCAAGAAATCCTCTTTTATGAAAACAAAACTTTTTTACTTGGGTTTTGTATTCTCTTCAAATGAATTGAAGATGGATTCAGAGAAGGTGAGAGAAATCAAAGAATGGCCATCGCCAATAAGCATATTTGAGGTGAGGAGCTTCCATGGATTAACAAGTTTCTATCAGAGGTTCATTAGAAGTTTCAGTGGTATATAAGAACCAATATTAGATATGGTGAAGAAGAGGCACAAGTCGTTTAAGTGGATAGAAGAAGCTGAGAAAAGTTTCAGGATATTAAAGAAGAAGATAACAAAACAACCAATTCTGGTCTCGCCAGATTTTGGGAAGACATTTCAAGTATGATGTGATGCTAGTGGAGTTGCAATTGGAGCAGTCTTGAGCCAAGATAATAGGAATGTTTCATATTTCAGTGAGAAGCTTAATGACACTAAGAGAACGTACTCCACACATGATAAAAAAAATTATGCAATAATTCAAGCCTTGAAGAAATGGAGGCAATAACTTGTTCCAAAATAATGTTTTTTGTATAGTGATAATCAGGATTACAATTCATAACTAGACAGGAGAAGTTAAATCAAAGACATGCTAAGTGGATATAGTTTATGCAAAATTTCACTTTTTTCATTAAACATATTTTTGGTAATGATAAAAAAGTTGATGATACATTGAGCAACAAATGTTTGATTCTACAGGAATTTCAAGTGAAAACCTTAGGGTTTGAACACCTTAAGGAGATGTATTGGGATGATATAAATTTTAAAGAGGTATATGAAGCATGTGCAAATCCTTTTCTCAGAGGGAGAAGACAGTGGACAAAGTATCCGATTGAAGATGGATTGTTGTTTAAAGGTTGTCAGTTGTGCATACCAAAGTGCTCAATGAGAGAAAATCTGCTGAAGGAAAAACATGGTGGAGGTCTAGTAGGACATTTTGGCCATGACAATACATTTGCATGGTTGAATAGTTCATACTATTGGCCAGGTATGAGGGAAGAAGTGAATAAATTTGTGAACAGATGTAAGATTTTCCAGTATGCAAAGGGAAAGAAATAAAACACTGGATTGTATCAACCATTACCTATTCCAGATAGGCCTTGGGATGCAATAAGAATGGATTTCTTGTTGGGATTGACAAGGACACAAATAGGAAGTGATTCCATATTTTTGTTAGTTGATATATTTTCAAATATGGCACACTTTATCCCATGCAAAAAAACTAATGATGCAACGAACATTGCAAATTTGTTTTTTAAAGAAGTTGTGAGACTTCATGGATTTCCCAAGAGTATTTTCTCAGATAGGGACACTAAATTTGTTGGTCATTTATGGAGGACATTGTGGAAGAAGTTGGGGACAAAACTGTCCTTTAGTTCAACATATCACCCTCAAATGGATGGACAAACTAAGGTGGTAAATCGGAGTTTAGGAAATTTGCTGAGGATCTTGGTCACTGAACATCATATTCAGTGGGATCAAATTCTGTCACAAGCAGAGTTTGCATACAATGACTCACCAAACAAGAGTACATGGAAGAGTCAATTCCAGATAGTATATGGGATGAATCCAAGAGGAGTGTCAGAGTTGAGATATCTAGAGCATAATGAATTCATAAGTGTTGGAGTAGAAGACTTTGCTGCAGAAATGCAAAAGCTTCATAATCATATCAAAGAGCAGTTGCAGAAGAGTAGCAGAGAATATAAATACAGAGTTGATCAACATAGGAGATAACTTCAATTTGAAGTGGGAGATCAAGTTATAGAACATATCAGGAAGGAAAGTTTCCCAAGGGAAACATATAACAAATTGAAATCGAAAACGATAGGACCATGCAAGATCGTAAGGAAATTTGATGAAAATGCTTATGAGATAGAGCTACCATAGGATGTGTGTATATCACCCATATTAAAAATTTCAGAAATTTATCTTTAGAGGGAAGATGACAAAGGATTAAAATATCAGAAAGAGATCCAGTGGGAGAAGCAGATGCATGTAGCAGAAAATTCGTAGATGGAGAAGATCATAGATCATAGGATTGGTAAGAAGACCAGGAGGAAGACTTATTTTGAGTATTTGTTAAAGTGGAGAGGACACCCAATAGAATATTCCAGTTGGGTAAATGAAGAAGACATTAAGAGGAATGGAAAGTCAGTGCAGGAGCTCATGGACACGATTCCATGAATTTTTTTCCAGACAAGTATGATGCAAGAGCATCACCATCAAAGTGCAAGTGGAATACAACTCAGTTCCCTAGCGCGCATTTTGAAGCTATTTTTTAAATTTAAAGATGGAATGTCATGTAATATCTTGAAAGTATTGTAAGTAAATAACATCTTAAATGTTAATATGTTGGACCATCACATGAGATCGATGGGGAGTGTATTTTCCTTTAATGTAGTATATTGTAGTACAGATTCGAAGCATTTTATCTTATCTGTCTGTCTCGAACATTTATTGCAATAAATCCTTAGTAGTAGAAAGCTTTTAATTTGATAGGATACCACTAACATAGTCGAAGGGAAAATCTCTATGAGCTCGTTCTGTATAAATAAATGTATTGTATGCCCAAATGGGGTTGTTGCAATTTAGATGAAAGCTGCTGAGAGTTTTTGTTGTTGTTGTTATGAGTTGCTTAGAGCTACTAAAGAGCATTGTATGAGACCATGTACATATCATTTGAATGAATATAACAAAGAAGCATTGATCTACATAGTTGGTGTTGTTATTACTGTGTCTATCTGAATGAATGAATGGTTGGATTTATGTTTAATTGCAATTCACTATTATTTCTTGTTCTTATGTTATGAATGCATTTACATGGTTGAGTGTATGAATATGTGAGATATTATATAAGTTTCAATTGTTTCTCTTCTATGAGCATGTGCAAGGAGTGCATAGTGTCCACAAGGTGTGCGATGAAAGAGTCTATTTCGACTCAGAACCTCGAAAGAGATAACATGAAGATTTTGGTTGCAAAGAGTGCATAAGTGTCTACAAGGTGTGCATTGGCAGAGTTAGTTTTGACTCAAAAGTTTAGGAGGGATAGCTTGAAAGTGTGCATAGGAGGAAACACACTCAGATTCATCTTGTTCAGGAGGAACAATTGATCCGTATAAGAATTTTTGCAAGAAGTGCATAGTCTCCAATCAAGATTTAATTTGGAGGATACCTATTGCAAGGTGTGCGCAGGGTCGATATTTGGCTAAGTACCGAAGAAGTCATTCTGAGAAGTTTAGAGTGTCGAGGAGGAACAAGATCAGGAGAGATAATGTGGAGCTTTGTATGCAAGGTGTGCATATTCTCCACAAGATGTGCATCGACATAGTCTTTTTTATTCATAATATCAGGAGGAGTAACCTAAGAGACTTCTTTCTCTCACAGTTTCCTCACTCATAATAAAATATTCGCAATGATACATAGTTGCAATACATTTCCCTCATAAAAGAGGGTTACCTTCTAGGGAAAAAAATACCTAACATAAATTCTACCGTTAGATCTACAAACTTATAATGAATGGTCCATATTTACTATGAAATTACAATATACATTTACAAGGCAATTTTTCCTTCGGGGGCTTTGTCCCCGAACCCCCGCTTGCCCAGGACACCACAGAGGGGGTAACCCCACTCTGCACACTCCCATGTGGAGGAGTGTACATTATTATAGGGTGTAAATTATTCATGGGGTATAAACATAGCTGAAAACAAATGCCTCTGAATCAGGAAGATAATCAGGCTCCACAAGCCACAATTTTCCACTTGGAGACTGATCTCAACAACTCCACCGCTGTTGCATCTGCTGGACTATGCAACTTCTTGGACCTGGAAAATTTCTCATCTTCGTATTCATGCTTGAACACCAATTAAAACTAAGGAGGAGCTTATTTTCTCCCTGATTACTCCCTTAGTTAACATGTCTACATGATTCTAGATAGTGTGTATCTTTTCCAACTTCAAATGCCCATATTCCAAGACAAATCATATGAAATGGTACATGAGATGTATATTCTTAGTCTTCAAATGGAAGGATGAGTTATTTGAAAGATTAATGGCACTATCACTGTCGCATTACAACATGTTATTCTCTTGCTTCTTTCCCAATTCCTTCATAAACCTATGTAACCAAATCATCTCTTTACTAGCCTTTATAGCAACAACATACTATACCTCTATTTTTGAAAGTGCAACAACCTTTTTCAGTTTTGAAATTCAACTTACTCTTGTTCCACCTATAGTAAAAACATACCCTGTGGTGCTCCTCCTGCTATCTTTATCACCTTCCATATATGAATCAACATATCCATGTAGAACAATGTATGAACCTTCAAAACATAATGCATGAGTAGAAATACCTCTCAAATACCTAAGAATCCACTTTACTGCCTCCCAATGTTCTTTACTTGGATGGTTCATATAACTTCTCACAACTCCCACTGCATGTGCAATATCTGGTCTTGTGCAAACCATCGCATACATCAAGATGCCAATTGCTGATGAATAATGGACCTTGGACATGTATTCTATCTACTTCTATGTCTTGGGACACATTTCGTTAGTTAATTTGAAATGGTTGGCCAAAGGTGTAGTAACTGGTTTTTTATTCTGCATTCTAAGCCTCTCCAACACCTTCTCTATATACTCACCCTAAGACAATGTCAATTTTAATTTTTTCCTGTCTCTTTTTATTCTCATACCAAATATTTTCTTTGCAGCACCCAAATCCTTCATCACAAATGAATTAGCTAATTTATTATTGAGAACATTTATATCCTGCATATTAAACCCTGCAACAAGAATGTTATCTACATACAATAGCAAGACAATATAGCTTCCATTTTCTAGTTTTTTAAAATAAACACAGTGATCAGAATGACATCTACTATAACCTTGTTATGTCATAAACCTGTCAAACGTCAAATAACACTGCCTTGGAGCTAGCTTTAGGCCATACAATCTCTTCTTCATTCTTCATACCAAATTCCCCTCCCCTTTGACCTCATACCCCTATGGTTGCTGCATATAAATCTCTTCCTCCAAATCCCCATGGAGAAAAGTTATTTTTACATCTAACTGTTCAAGATGCAAATATTCTACTACCACAAGACTGAAAATAGTCTTAATTGAAGTCATTTTAACAACAGGAGAAAATATTTCATCAAAATCTATACCTTTCTTTTGTGCAAACCCCTTTATAACAAGTCTAGCCTTGTACCGCTTTTCTACTCCATCTTCTTCCTTTAACTTGTAAACCCATTTATTATGCAATGCTCTTTTTCCTGTAGGAAACTGAACCAAGTCCCAAGTATGGTTATTTACCAAGGAATCCATTTCCTCTTTCATTCCTTTCTCTCACTTCTTTTTGGTGTCTTCCTACATTGTCTCTTCATAACATTTTGGTTCACCAGAATCAGTCAACAATAAATAATACAAAGAGGGAGAGTATCGTTCAAGGGGTCTACTTAACCTAGTAGATCTTCTAACAACACTTGCAGGATTTTGAGGTACCTGTTGCTCATGTTGTTGTACATTTTGATTTTCTGGTTCCTTTCGAATTTATTTTTCAGTGATCTCATCAAGCACTGTGTATTCTGTTTTTTCTTTTTCCTATTTCTTTCCCTGCAACTGATCTTTGTACATGACCTTCTCATTGTATATGACATCTCTACTCCTAATAATTTTATTATTTTCATAATCCCATAAACGATAACCAAAATCATTAACACCATATCCAATAAAGGTACACTTCTTGGATTTTGCCTCAAGCTTTGTTCTATTTTCTTTATCAATATGGACAAATGATTCACAACCGAAAGTCTTCAAAAAAGAATAGTTTACCTTTTTACCTGTCCATGCCACCTGTGTAATTCTACCATACAAATAAATTGAAGTTCCTCTATTTATTAAGTAAACAGTAGTATCTATAGCATCTACCTAGAACTGTAAGGGAAAACCAACATGCAATCTCATACTCCTTCCATGCTCCATGATTGCCCTATGAATCCTTTCTGACACACTGTTTTCTTCTGGTGTTCCTGGAACTATCTTCTCTCTACAAATCCCATGATATGAAGAATAATCATCAAACTCCTTGCTACAATATTCATCTCCATTCTCTAATCTGAGACACTTCAACCTTTTTCATGTCTCATTCTCAACCAAAGCTTTCCATTTCTTAAAAGTATCAATAAGATCAGATTTTTGTCAAATGCAAGAAGCCCAAGTTTTTCTAGTTGCATCATCAATAAAAGTAACATAATAACGAGAGCCACCAAGATATGATATTTGAGCTAGTCCCCATACATATGTATGCACAAGATCTAACATTTCACTCTTCTTTTCTTTTTCAACTCTAAGAAATCTAACTCTGTTTTATTTTCGATAAACGCAATGCTCACAGAAATCCAAATCAATTTGTTTAAGATCGAACAACAAAATTATTTTGTAAATTATCTACATCCCATTCTCATTCATGTGTCCAAGCCTATTATTCCATGGTGCTATATCCACTCCTATAGAAGCTAAAGAGATAGAAGAGTCAATATTAATAGTACATAAATACAATGTACCTACCTTCTCTCCTTTTTCTATCACCAATGATCCTTTGGTGACCTTCCACACCTTATCTGCAAATATGGAT
>JASDQU010198339.1:0-19413 GCA_032191745.1 Picea mariana
CCGGGATGTGTTTGCCTGATCGGGATAACCTTCAAAACAGTGTGGTGACCAATGCTTGTGATAAAAAAATAAAAATTGATCAATAAAATATTTTAAAGTCAACCTTTTGTCAGTCCACCTTTTCCACTCACAAACCAAAACTGAAGTTGTATATATTTTCTGTTATACCATAGCTGTAACAGCTTATTATAAAGATGTTCATCCACTTCTGCAACCCCTTTTTTGACTTAACAATTTTCCAGGATCACTTCCCGGGTCACCCCGGGGGGTTTTGAGCCATTTTGGGCTTGTTTCTTTGCTTTGAAGGATTTGAATAGCTTGCTGTTCATGATTTACAGCCATTTAAAAGTACTTGGATGTATCTTTTAAAACCCCTTTTCCACCCTTGTTTCATACCTATTTGCTTAAAGACTTCATTGGTTATTTACCCAGGATACCGGTTTACCCCGGTGGCCCATTCTGGGGCAGTTTCCAACACTTTAAGTGAGTGAACAGCTCGCTGTCCACTTTATTTAGTTCACTGTCCTAAAAAACAGCGAGCTCGTTTTCATCCCATTATCCATAAATTTCATCCCCCAGGCCATTTCGGCCATCCAGGAAGCTAAGGAAGGATAACACCCAAGGTGGGTGGTCCTGAGAAGGACTTCTTGTAAGTCTTTCACCTTTATTCTTCCCCTTCTTTACCGCCTTAGGCGAAGGACCACCTGTGGTGCGGGTAGCCTCTGCCTTGTGCCGAGCTACCAAAGAGGCTGTAACTGGCTTCACAGCCGGATAGGTCGGATCTGTCCCCTACGGACAGATTTTGCTTATAACAACTGGGAACAATGACTTTGAGTAGTCTTAAGTATACTTCATCCATCTCTGTATACTTGGAAAAGTTGGCTTGATGATGAAAATGTACCATATCTCGTGTTGTATACTGATGTCTGACTATAAAGCTTATAAGAACGCCTTGCCTACGATACTACCCTATATTCTCGAGAATTTCGAAATATCTTTGGCCATGGTGGCTAGTTTCTTTTTATAATCAGAAAGTGTCATTAACTTGTCATTTATGACCCTTAAGCCAGGGAGGCCTTTCTTCTGCAAAGCTTCAATTTTGCTGAAAAATATTTGCACTCCTATGTCCATAGTCTGGACTTTGTCCTCCGGCTATAGCATCAGTTCTCTTTTGGTCAGAACCCTCTTGACCTCAAGGATGGTCTCTGTCCTATATTCAATTTTCAAATCCTCTAACTCTTCTCTGGTTTTTGAATTCAGGAATGTAATGATCTCAGTGGCTTCTATGGGCATCTCTCCCAATTCTCCTCTTATTTTCTCAATAGCCTACTTGCTTCTTTTCACTAGTTCGTTTTGCTCGAACATGATTTGTACCATAGGCCATATTTCATTTACGGACTTTGTGATATCCATCCAGACACTTTCCTTGACCTCAGCAAGTGTTTTTCCTGCCATTATTTGCTTTTGAAGCTATTGCAATTCCTGTTTGAGGTTGTATGATGTTTGTTTCTCCTTGGAGTAGCTGGTTTGGTAAGAAGACTTGAGTTCCTGAAGGTTGTCAACCTCATCTTTAAGTCTGCTAATCTCTGTCTGTGGCAAATTCATCTCTTCCATGGATTTTGACAGTTCTACTATCTTCTGCAGATCTATTAGTGGAGTTGTTGAGGGAGTTTTTGTTGAGGGGATTACCACTGTGGATGTTGTGCTTACTCCTGTGAGTGGAACTGCACTCAATGGAATGAATTCCATAGGGTTTGATTGTTCCTTCTCTTTCAGTAACCTTTCCAGTTCTGCTTCCATCTCTTTCAACTATGCATTTTGCTCCATAACCAACCTGAGGATCTCATCCTTTTTCCCTTCTGTCTCAGCTATCTCCTTTGCATGTGCATCTTCCATTGGTGGTAGTTTCAATTGTTTCCTCAAATATTCTATATCAACATTTTTCTTTTTTAACATCTCCTCAACTGCTTTCGCATTCGAGGGGTCATACCTGATCTTGAAGACCAATTCTTCCAATGTCTTAATTCTATTATCTTTTGCAAAGGATGATATCTTTTCTAATTTCAGCTGTGTCTGAACATTGCTCAGAGATACATGTAATTTAGCAACCAAAGTAGAAGAATTTGCCAACGTGGAGAAAACCATTTCTCCAGTTTTCCTGTGTAGATCCATATGATCAGCGGGATGCACATCTCTAGTATGAAACTCAAATGTTTCTCTTTTGTAATCATTGATGGCTTTCGGGTCTGGCACCTATGCCTGCAGAAAAGCCATGTGCATTATACCCTTCTCTATATCGAATGAAGACAACAGTCTGTGCTATGTCATTGAAGTCTATTTCCAAAACTGAGCATAAGTATTGTTGGTTAGTGTTTGATTTTTCTTTTTGATCAGGTCATACTTAAAAACACTCAATTTCGGTCCTACTTTGCTTTGATGGTCAACTAGTGGAGTGTTCGTGGGCTTCTTAGGAAAAATGGTAGACATGATTTGCTTATTGTTTGTGCTCAGAAGTGACCGATCATCTTTCATAGTTGTAGTGGATTGGATTTCCTTTTCACCAGCCATGTCAGGTGTAAGACTGGTTTTTGGCCTTTTGTTGTGTAATTGGAAATCTTCAGCCAAGACTTCGGTGATGGAAGGTGAAGCATCCTTCCTGGGTCTTTTCTCCTTGGGAACCTGTGGTGTAGTAGTTTGTGAGATGATGACCGAAGGCTCCTACTGTTCTATCTCGACCAGAGTGTTCAAATCCCATTCTGTTTGATTCACGAACTTCTTTATCTCAAGCTTGGGTGTATTAACATATGGGACATTTTTATTTTTAATTCTCATCTCAGAATTTATCCCGCACAGATCATAGTGCCATATGAAACTAACATAAAAATTCATTTCTTTCAACAGTCTATCTGCTTCCTCCTCGATGCCTCGGCTATCGCAGATGAAAGACCCTATTTTCCCTTTAATTCTAAGTTGTTGTTTCTTTTTCAGAGACACAAAATGTATGTCATCAGAGTTAACCATTTGCCTTATGTACTCCAAGGAAAATATCCTCACGAGAAGATACCTGGGCAGTTTGTATGGAGCTAACTCGCATCCATATACTCTGATCTCGGTGTGGTTCTGGTAAAGATACCAGTCTCCAGTTTTTGCAAGGTCTAAGAGGCGTAAAATCCTTTGAATCTCCTCATTTATTCTTGGTTTAGGTCTGCCACTGAACATGCTCACCACTGGATGGTAGAACTTCTCGATAAACTATTTGAAACTGAACTCTGTTGAATTCTTTTTGAGTAGTGAAGTCCAAGTTGTTACCGCCTGCGGTCTCCTATCCTTGTCCATTTTCTACATTGAAAGGGAGAACTTGTCCGCTTGAAAGAAAGTGAGCATGTAGGCCAGTATTGAGGAATACCGGAACATGCCTTTTGAGGCAAAATTTTAGAACTGCTCATGAATACTGTCCGCCAGGAAAGTGTTGTAGTTGAACTGAGTGGTGGGTCTTTCATCTATGGAGAAGATGGACATAAAACCCAATATGGGTTCATCCACCCAATTGTCGAAAAAATAACCAAGCAGAGCACAGAGTGACGAAATGACTTGGTTTCTCTTCTCTGAGAACAGGGAGGAAGGGTATGGGGGATTTGTATTGGGGAGTTGGGTGGCCTGAGGGAGGAAAAGCTCGAAAATCTAGGCTCTCTAAGGGAATGATAGTTTCTGGTACAACTTCGTGATGACTTCGAGATTGAAAGGGGAAATGGATTCAACTTTGGGTATCTGCATCATCTGATCAATGGATTCTGGTGTAATGAAGAAAAAAGTTTCTCCTGATGAAGATACTATGGCTCTCTGGTTGGGGAGGTAATGAGCCTGGCATTTGAGGGTGAATTCAGGGAAATGGTGAACCTGGGGGAAAAGATACAGAGGAAGGTTGGACTTCCATAGCCCAATTTCATCACTCTGATATAAGAAAGTCTCTTTGAGCCATGACTGCAAATCCACGAAGTCGAATTCACACCTGGTGTCTACAATTAAATGATCTTTGTCAGCCAAATGGATCCTGTCAAGATCAACAAGAGGTGAGAGGAAAGGATTTTCTTCGGCTTCTTCTTTCTTGAATTTTGGCGCCATCACTGTGAAAATACCTGTAATTCAAAGACAACGTTAGTGGTGATGGTTGTGGTTTTGGATGGATGACTGGAACGGAGGTAAGATAGGGATAATATCTCTAGTGCGAGGACAAAGTAAGCAATGGGAGAATGAATGGAAGAGTAGTTTTGATCAAACGGATACTCGTTGGGCACGATGGAGAGATCAACAAGCTAATAGATAAGTTAGCTAGTAATAAATGGCCAATGGGTCTTTCGGAGTGTGAGATGGCAAGTAACAATGAATGAAAAATATGACTGAGTGACATGGAGGGTGTTGATTGGGAAGTGACCATGGTGAAGGGACTTGTAATGGGTGAACAAGGGGAATAGACTGACAGAGTTATGAGACCTGACCCTCAGGGGAAAAGTGAAAAATGATATCATGGGGTGACGGGGGTATGTCGGAAAGTGGTAAGTGGTACGTGACAGGGGTATGGAGCAATGGATTCCTGCCATGTAGAGAAGAGGGCCTGCTAGAAAATCACTCCATTCCAGACCCCCCCCCCCCATCGTTAAAATCAGACTGGTCGGGGGGTCTGAAAAATACCATCAGCCGTCCATCGGTGTGCCTGCTGCTGGACTGTAGATCTGAGCACAATGTTTAACCAATATTCTAGACCCTCCCCCCACCATTAAAAGAAGAACGGTCAGGGGGGTCTGGAATTCAATCTCAACCGTGGATTTAGGCACCGACGCCTCAACCGTTCAGATGCACGACTTTGTTATACATGATTTCGGACACCCCCCGACCGTTAAAGATAGAATGGTCAGGGGTGTTCGGAAAAACTTATCAACCGTAGATCTGAGTGCTATCACCTCAGCCATTTATCTATGCACTATTTTTAACCTATGAGTACAAACTCATATTTGCTCTGAAAACTTAGGATAAGCGCTTTAAGTGGGTTTGTCCAAGATTTCCCTATTTTTATCACTATGGGGTTAGACATTCAACTTTCAAACATCAAAGATAGGGTTCAACATTGATCATCATGCCTGTTTTATTGAGATAAAGCCAACTACCCTATGCTCTAACCTAATTACCTATGACATTTAGCCCAGATTAAACTATTGGACTAAGAAATTACTCTATCCTGGGGTTATTTGACCAAGATTAGGCAGTTTGGTCAAATTTATTCACTAGCTAACCTAATTTGCTTGGCTAAGATTAAACAGTTTAGCCAAGCTTATTCACTACTCCTATCAACATCAATTTAAAGGATTTGGCCATGCTTAAACTGTATGGACCAAGTCATTGTTATTGCATGGGGCTTTATTTAAATTTCTTTTATGCCCTCTGTTGTAACAGATATCGAAAATTTCCGATTCAACTTAAGAACTTGTATAATTCAATATGGAACTCATGTTTTGACAGAGATCTAAAATGGCGCACAGGAGTGGAGCTGATACCTATCCAGTGCACTAGTTGCAATAATTTTCAGATAATGTTACCTGTGCTTGAAACAGCCTATCAACATACTAGGGTTCGAAATATACAAGTGAAGGGTCTGTTGATAACAAATCCTTCAAATCCATTAGGAACCACTATGGACGCTACAACACTAAGAAAGTTGCTAGATTTTGTATCCGAAAAGAACATTCATCTTGTCTACAACGAGATCTATTCGGGATCAGTATTTTCATCTCCAAAGTTCACAAGAATTGCAGAGATTTTGGCCACCGATAAAATTTCTCAGAAGGAGCATGTGCATATTGTTTACAGTCTGTCGAAAGACCTGGGACTACCGGGCTTCCGAGTCGGAGTCATTTACTCTTACAATGATACAGTGGTTACCGCTGCTCGTAGAATGTCTAGTTTTTCCTTGGTTTCTTCAGAGACACAACATCTGATTGCTTAAATGCTGCCTGACACAAAATTTGTAAGAAAATATTTAAGAAAGAATAGTAAGAGGCTACGAAAGAGACATGAAATTTTCATCTCTGGACTGCGTGTGGCTAGCATCAATTTCCTAAATAGTAATTCCGGTTTGTTCTGCTGGCATCTTCTGCAATCCTGTAACCAAGAAGGAGAGATTAGACTATGGAAGATAATCTTGAAAGAGATTGGGTTGAATGTTTCTCCCGGTTCCTCTTGCCACTGTAGTGAGGTTGGGTGGTTTAGGTTCTTCTTTTCTTATATGACCAATTAGACTGTTTATGAGTCATTGAATCGAATTCAGTGCTTTATGGAGAGCAGGAGATTGAACCAGGGATGTGATGAGGGAGGAGCATATCAGAAAAAATGACTACATACAAATGCCATTTCCAGAATTATCTTTACCAATCGAACTGTCAAATTCATAAATCGATTGCCACAACACACACAGGTCTTTATTTTGAAGAGTGAACCTCTCCAAAATGCCAGTCTTTGCAGGAAACCATTACATGAATGATTGTGTTCTCTTACGCCCTGATGTTGTTTCTAGGTCACGCTTTCACTTCAATAGTGTCCATATCCCTCTGTGGAACACAAAAAAGTATTATGTCAATAATTACAACTAATGCCAAACCAATCGAACTCATATATGGGTGCCCACAATGATCATTTGCATCGCAGAAGTTACGAAGATGAAATTGGATTCGAGTGAATCTATTGTTTTTTACAATATGCATTTATGTTATAATAACCTCCAAATGCTTTGTAAAGCGATGAGAACTATGCATTAAAGTTAAACCATACAAAGAAATCATCCATATACCACTTGTCAAAGCTATTAGTAATAGTTTAAAGGAGCTAGCAGAGCATCTGGCAGTTGCAGAATTCCAAGAAGGCCAACCGTTTCATATTTCTCGAAACAAAAAGAATTTTCTTTTAGATTAATTCTTGTAAACACTGAGCTATGTAACGGATTTAGAGATGCGATTAGTTAAATAATCGTTGGGAGGAGGCTGAAAAGAGGGGTGCGAGTTGGGGGAAAACCCTCTTTGAAGAGGGGCTCCTTTTGTAAGCCGAGTTAATTTGTAAACCCGAATTGGAGTAATTCAGAGATGTGTTCACTTGATATTGTGAGATTCATCATGGTCGATTCTTTCAGTATGTTCTCCCTGTTGTCATTATCATATTGTTTATCTCTTCCTCTTTCAGCTGTGTTAAAATTTGTTTGGAATTCATTTTATATTCTCCTTACACACAGTTGATATATATGTGTTGCGTTCTATGGTAACTGGTCAGAATTCGTTCAAGATAAGCGCTCTGCATCTAGTTATCAGCCTTCTGTTTTCTTTATCCTCCAAAGTTGTAGTGAAAATTCATCCTTGATAGATGCTTTCACTGTGATGGCCTTTTCTTTTCTTTTTCTACTACCACATCATGATTATCAATCGCTGAAAGATAGACTTACTTTGCCTCATTTTCCGCAAGTTAAACGATCACTGCTATTATCTCCTTTCTTCGGTTTTCACTTGACTCCATGCCCAATGGACTATTTCCCTGGTCCAACCCCCAAACTTTAAAAATCTAAAACTATCATTTACCCATAAATCTGCCCACCATTTTACGCTCATTGAAGATCATATTGTGACATTATCGGAGAGATCCATATCGGGTTGGGAGGGGTAGCTTCCAATCCAATGTGGTTCGAGGTTGCCTCGGGATTGATTTGCATGCAACCCAATTTCAGTTCCGAGTGACAACACCCTCTTTTATTCTTTTTCTTTCTCTTTTTCTTTCTTTTCGTTTTCGTTTTCTTTTTCTTTCTCTTTTTCTTTCTTTTCTTTTTCTTTTTCTTTCTTTTCTTTTTTTCTCAAATTATTTGCAGAATGAAAAATCATTTGGCAACTAAAACAATGAAAGGATAAAATTTTCAGTCACCAGTTGATCCTATAAATTATAGGGTTATAACAGCGGCTCCACCTGGGGATGGTACTCTCCTTGTGAAGTGCCAAGAATCCTATTTTTTGATGTTCTGAAAAACTTTCTCCACAGTTGCCTTTGTTGTTTGATTTGTTTTATTTTTGAAAGTTTGATGACAATATTCAGTGGATTAGGGCCTTCTCTGCAGGCTTCAACCATCTAATCAAAATTATTCACTCAAAAACTTGTAAGCACAATAAAATTATTTGTACAATGGAAAGGTGTGACTCAAGGTCCCTACTGAGGAGGCGAGTAGTGCTTCAACATTCTTCCATTCACAGGTCCTCCTGGAAGATTGGTCCCATCGTTGTTGTTGACTAGGAAAGCATTATTTCCTCTGAATGCGTGAATTATGTAAGGTCCCTTGCATAGACTGTCGAATTTTCCATGCTTTCTCTTATCTTCATTTTGGGCATCTCATATCGGAACCAAGCCACCTAGGTCAAAGTCATCTTCTTTAGTTCTTTTATCAAAGATCCTTTTTATGCTATCCTAAACAACCTGAGTTTTTTTTTATACTTCTTCTCTAGACTGTTGCAAGTGGATCATCTAGTTTATCCTTTTTTGGGAATCATTCGACTCAGCTTGTATCTCTTGCAGCAGTTTCATGACAAGAACCCCTAAGGAGGTAGGAAAAACTGATTTAGTGCCATAGACCAACTGATATGGAGACATACCAATTGACATCTTGGTGGTCAGTCTGTCAGCCCATAGTGCGAAAACTAGCTTGTTATGCCATGACTTTTTGTTTTCTTGCAACGTCTTCTTAATAATGTTCACCAGGGTTTTATTGGATGACTTCACCAGCCTATTTCCCTGAGGGTAATAAGATGTGGAATGTCCCAATCCGATATGACACTAGTTGAAACAATTTATGAGCTTCTTGGATCAGAAAGTAGCTACATTGCCAGTTATAATTTTTATTTGACACCCAAAATGAGACAAGATATTATTTTCTAAAAATTTAATAATGACAGAATCAATAGCTTGCCTGCTTGGTACAACTTTGATCCATTTTGTGAAATAGTCCGTAGCAGTAAGAATCCACCTGTGCTGGCCCGAAGAGGGAGGTTGTATTTCTCTGATAAAGTCTAATCCCCATTTCTAGAAAGGATCTTCAACAAAGATTGGTTTCAAGGGCAAAGGGAGGAGCTTCTTTTTTCCCTCAAACACCTGACATTTATGACATGAAGCCACCTTCCAATGCATATCAGAAAATAGTGTAGGCCAATAGAACCCAACTCTAAGGATTTTATTAGCTGTGGTCTTCCAGCTCAGGTGACCACCACAGCCTCCTGCATGAAAATCCTACAATACTTTTTCAGCTTCATCCTTTAACAGTCAATTCAACAAAATACCTTTGGGATCCTTCCAATAAAGATTGCCTTCTAGAATGCAAAATTTTAGTGCTTTCAATTTCAAAAACCTAGCTTTAGTTTTGGTCAGACCAAGGGGAGCTTGTAAGTTATGGAAAACAAATATCAGGTCTATGTACCATGGAGAGTTCAAAAATACCTCTTTCATGCTTGGAGTCGCTTGCTCTCCATGTTCATCTACTGCAACTAATAAGTTAATATCAAGAGCATGGAAATTGGATTTCGACATTAAATTTGCTAGACCTTGACCTTTAATCAGTTTAGTAGGATTAATCTCTATGTCATACTCCAGAATGATAGCAATCCATTTTCCTCTTCTGCCATCTGGATTGTCCTGGGTTAAAATATCCTTCACTACTACGTTTAGAATGTATGTGATGGTGTAGGAATGGAGAATATATAATCTAAAATCCTTTATGGATTTTACCAGGGCAAAAGCTTGTTTCTCCATTATTTTATAATTCAAAGTAGCATCTCTTAAAGATTTACTAAAAGAGGTTATGGGCTATTCATACCCTTCGTTGTTTTTCTGTAGTAATACTGCTACAATGGTATGTTCAGAAGCGAAAGAAAAAAGGTAAAAATCCTTGGTGAAGTTAGGACTAATCAAGACTGGAGCTTGTGTGAGTGCATGTTTAACTTTTTCAAAAGACTGCTTGGATTCAATGTCCCATTTTATTTTTTTGTCCTTTTTTAACATGTTGGTGATGTTCCAGAGAAGCTCAGCCAGGTTAGGTATGAATCTTTTCATAAAGTTTATTTTTCCACTGAAAGATTGTAACTCTTTGATATTCCTTCGGTTTTCCAGTTTCTGAATGGATTCTATTCTACTGGGATCTATCTTAATTCCATCCTTAGAGATTATGTGCCCCAATAGTTTACCTTCCTCTAATCCAAAAAGGCGTTTTTTAGTATTTAGAGAAATCCTAAATTTCCTGCATTTCTCAAACACTCGTCGGAGATGTCGCAAGTGTTCTTCATTGGACTGGGAATAAATAGTTACATCGTCCAGATAAATGACAATAAATCTACCAAGTTCTTCCACAAAATCGGTGTCCATCACTCTTTGGAAAGTGGATCCAATGTTCATCAAACCAAAAGGCATATTCATGTACATGAAGGTACCCCAAGGTGTTGTGAAATTTGTTTTCTCTTGATCATTTGGGTGAACGAGAACCTGGTTATAGCCTGAGAAACCATCCAATAAGGAGATTTGGCTGGATCCAACTACCTTTTGTAATATATGGTCCATTTTTGGCAATGGGTAGTTTTCCTTTAGGGAAACCTTGTTTGGGTTTTGGAAATCAATGCAAAGCCTAATTTCCCCACTTTTCTTTCGAGTTGGGACCAGATTTGAAACCCATTTGGAAAATTGTAAAGGAACTATGATTTTAGCATCATACATCTTTTTGATTTCTTTTTCTATCAGGGGAAGTAACTTGGGATTGATTCTCCTAGGTTTCTATCTAAAAGGTTTTTGATCTTCTTTTATCGAGATCCTATGTTGAATGATAATTGTGTCATAATATTTTAAGTCTTCATAACCCCAAGCAAACACATCCACATATTCCTTGAAAAGTTCAATGTATTTGAGTTTCTGCTCAGGGGGTAAAGATTTGGAAAGTTTTACCATCTTGGGTTTCTCTTTTGTCCCTATGTTACAGTATTCAACCTCTTTCCCACTGGTTTCAATTTTAGGTTTTTTAGCTACATCATTAAAATCAAATAAGTCTTCTAACGGAACTAAACCCCTAGGTAAAGCATTACTCTTTAAATGAAAAACATCAAAATCTATCTCATCTTCGCCTGATTCTTCTGAATCTATTTTATTTACACTATTATTTCCAAAAACAGATTTATTCTCATTTTCATCATCGTTTTCTAAGTCTATGTTTGTACACTCGAAATCATTTTTACATTGTAGAAAATCTTCAATTTGGTCATCGTTCCCAAATACCTGCCAGTATCTGATGTTGTCTGGGATAGTTGGTCTGCACTTTACCTCCACTGTGTACAGGCAAGTGGAACGAAAAGGTATCTTGCATGTAGTTGTTGACGTAGCTAAACCATCTACTAAAATGTTCTGTCCCCTGGGCATCACCTACAAATCAACTTCAGTGAAACATTGAAGGGCATCCAAAACAACATTTCTATAATCTCTAAGCCTGGGATGTTTTTTTGCATACTCACCTTTAATTTGTTTGATAATTAATTCAGAATCACCTCTTACCATGATTCTTTTGGCACCAACCTTCTTTAGTAGTTTCAGGCCGAGCATCAAAGCTTCATACTCGGCTATGTCGTTAGTGCATTGAAAATTTAGTTTGTAAGAATGGTTTTCAAAATACCTAGATTTTTTATTGTGCAACCAAACTCTTGCTCTAGCTCCTTATTTTCTTACAAATCCATCGAAGTCCATGCTCCAGAAATCTACTAGCAATTCTTCACTTATTATGAGTTTCTTCCTTTTTCCTCAGTGATTTCTTGGCCTTCGTTTGGGTCAAATGCATCTTCTTCCAGTTGAGCAATTTGTTCTCCCATATCCTCATTGTTATATAGGATGAAGGAATCTAGATCAGAGTGAGCAGAGTACAGAGGGTAGTTATGGGGCTCTTCCTGGCTGTTGACCATATATTTCATCAGTGTCTCTCTATATAGTCTTCTCTATTGTATGAATACTGGGATGGTGGCATATGACATATCCAACTGCAAGGTGCCTTTCAACTTGGCCCCCCAAGACCTAGACAACAACATACCATATTTCGGGGGAATGTCCGCGACCGCAACATCCATAACCATGATTTTTGCTGGAATCTGAACTAGGGTGATACATAAGTCCTTGATCAACCCGATACATTCGACTTTGCTAGAGTCAAAAGAGTGTAAATCCTTGTAAGGTTTGGTGACCTCGAGTCCCAGTTTTTCCATCACTTCCTTAGGCATCAGGTTATGGGAAGCACCCAAATCTAACATAGCATTGTGCAGAATCAGGTCGTGTATATTAAGGCTGATGTAAAAAGGAGTGACAACACCAGTGTCAGTCTGACCATCAACTTTAGGGACAAACAGGAGTTCAAGTTGATCATCAGTAATATTTACCATGTACGAATGATTCACCAATCCAACAGTTAAGGCTTTCGTGCCTATATCAGGCTCAATGCTCAGTGCTTTGATCACCTGCAATCGGTAAGTGTTCTTACTCATCAACTCAAAAAGGGGAATGGGAATTTTCACTTTGGCTAATTCCCCTTCGAGGCTGAAAGGAGTAGGTGCTCTGCTTTGGCTCAACAATTCTGATTTGTCCACCATAGTTTTTTGGGTGGAAGTATTTGGTCGGTTGGTTGATGAAACCTCATTCTTTGTTGATCTTTGTAAAATGGTAGGGTTTGTTTTTGCTGGAGTTTTAGCATTACCTTTCTCGGGGATCTTCTTGGTAGAAGGCTCAAGACCTTTCTTGATTTTGACTATTTTCTTCGTTTTGGTTACCTTTTTGGGGGAATTTTCATCTGTATTTTTACTTCGCAGATTGTACTACCTGTGTACGTCCATAATGGCATTTTCAAATGCCTATTGTTCGATTTCTTCAGCTTCCTCACTCAACTCTGTTTGAGAAAGAAGAAAAAGTTCTTTCTCTTCCTGAGTAAGGAAAATGGCTTCGTTATCGTGAATTCCCATGAGGATTATGTGTGTGTCCTCTAATTCTTCAATTACCTCTTCACCTTCATTGACATAATTTTCTTATAGGGGTGGTCTGATTTGTTGATCAGGACCCCTCTGTTCTCTTTGATCCCTAGGATCTCTCTGCCTAATTTGAGGAGGATTTCTTCTAAAGTTAGGATTCTGAATTTTTGGAGCCAGTTGGTTTTCTCTAGGATGATTTATTTCAGCTACAATAAGTCTCTCCATCATACTTTCCTTTGCTCTAACTAAGGAATCCACTTTGGCATCAGAAGAAGATGTGTAAGGTTCCTCTTTAATCATGATTCTTCTTTCCATCCTCTATCCTGCCCTTTTAGCCAGTAGGTTGGCCTCTACACTTATTGCACTTTTCTGCATGTCCTCTAGGGTGTTGGAGTTTCTTTCCCTTAATTGATACGACATATTAGCATCGAAACCATTAGGGAATTTTATCAGTGCAAAACCTTGTGGGGGTTTAATAGCGGCTGGAATCGCATTGTACAGATTGTTGAAGAGGGTGTAGTAATCTTGCACTGTCTCTCCTTGATTCCTTCTGATGTTTTTGTATTCTGACAAGATTTGGAGAGGGTTTTTCTTTACCTCCCATCTGTCCAGAAAAATTATTTGAAATGCAGTAAGGTCGACCACTGAAGCAGCACATAAGCCTTTGTACCATTTCTTAACATCCCCAGTCAGAATCTATGGAAAAAGTATCATTTGAATGTCAGCTTCATCCACTTCCTACAAGTCAAAATAGTCATTCATTTTATCAACGTGTTGTTGTGCGTTCAAGGGCCCTGTACCATCAAACTGTGGGAGTCTCATTTGATAATCATGGGGCATAGTGTGTAGTGGTGCGGCCAACACCAAGGGAGCATATCTATCTGCCATGATAGGTGGAGGAGGTAGGACAACAACCTGGATGATAGGTGGGGAGGTGGCAAGAAATGAGGAGGATGAGGGACTAGCTGGCATAGAGTGAGAAGTTTGAGGTTTTTCAGTGGGAGATAGTATTTTAGGGGTCTGAGGTTGCAGGATGGTTGGATCTAAAATGGTTTCAGTCCCAAAGCTATCAGATTTCGTTCTAAACAAGATTTGTTCAAAAATGGTGTCAAAGTCGAGATCTTGAAGGGAAACAAGTTCCTATGGAAGAGAAGGGGACCTGTGAAGGGGACTATGACTCCTTGAACCTTCTGCAATGGTCTTCTTTCTGAGTAACTGTTCTAGATTATCAGTTGATATCGCAGGTTCTGGGTCTGGGTGGGATCGAGTATAAGCTCTTTTAGGAGCCAGATTTTCTAATTTTTATATATTTTTATTTTTATGAATCCAAAATTACTATGTACAAGCATTTAACAACCTCTGAACATTATTTCTTTCTCAGATTTATAATTTTTTCAAAATCAAATTTTTCTTCTAGGGAAAAAGAAAATGTGGGGTTGAATGTTTGTTCAATCCCCAGTATGGTCACCACTATGTTAACGCTTTGTAAATTCCCAGAGGTTGTCAAAGTAGAAGAAATTTACAAGAGGTAACTTTATCCAACCACTTCGAAACTAGAATCTAGCCCTACCAGGTTCAAAAAGGGATCTCTCTGTATGATTTAGCTATGTTTTAACTTTGAGATATTAGGCTATTTAAACAAAATAAGATTGAATGGTTTGTTTTTTTTTGTTAGGTTGACTAAAAAAGGTTTTTACGCCTCCATTGGGCTATGGGGTCTGTATTATAAAGATAGAGGTCTAAATAGAAAATAAAAGATTCTTTTCATGGGGCAAGATAATGCATTCATTGGATTCTTTAGCAATAAAGCGATGAATAGCCGAAAATATGAGAATATCAATTAAAGTAAAGAAGCATTTAAGAATTTCTTCACTGTAATATCAGAAAGATAAACATTTAGATCTTTCAAAGCAGGAAACAGGGTATACAAAGATAAATCCTGCAACATGCGCTACTTTCAAAAGCTTAGATTAGAAAACAATATGATAACTGAGGGAGAAAAAAATTTAACATAGAAAAGAAAACATCACCAATGAATAACACGCGAGAATCCTATGAAATGTCCCTTTGTATTACTAGAAGATCTCTTGATAAAAATTACAGTCTTTTTGGCTTACAGGGCATAAAGATCAACCCTTGGTACTTCAAAGTTTGAAGTATTTAGAATCAAAAATTACACACGATCCTGTCATTAAAGATCAGGACGTAGCAAATTCTAAATTTAGCTAACTAACTCAACAAGATACAAAAATTTAGGAACTGTTTGATGATGTGTTGAAATATTCATGCTGATTTTTGGGGTAAACCTTTGGTGAGTCCTTTGCAAGACCTCGTTTGATTGGATAGATGACTAGGCTTGGACACCTCATCTCCTACTCAATCAGATTACATGACTCTTCCCATCAAAGGTGACTAGGAACGACGACTTTGAGTAGTCTTCTGTATACTTCATCCATCTCTCTATACTTGGAAAAAGTTGGATTGACGATGAAAATGTATCGGATCTCGTGTTGTATGCTAATGTATGACTGTAAAGCTTCTAAGAATGCCTTGCCTGTGATATTGCCCTATATTCCTGAGAATTTCGAACATTCTTTGGCCATAGTGGCTAGTTTCTTTTTATAATCAGAAAGTGTCATTAACTTGTCATTTATGACCCTTAAGCCAGGGAAGCCTTTCTTTTGCAGAGCTTCAATTTTGCTAAAAAATCTTTGCACTCCTATGTCCATAGTTTGTAATTTGTCCTCCAGCTGTAGCATCAATCCTCTTTTGGTCAGAACCCTCTTGACCTCGAGGATGGTTTCCGTCGTATTTTCAATTTTCAAATCCTCTAACTCTTCTCTGGTTTTTGAATTCAGGAATGTAATGATCTCATTGGCTTCTGTGGGCATCTTTCCCAGTTCTCCTCTTATTTTCTCAATAGCCTACTTGCTTCTTTGCACTAGTTCATTTTGCTAGAACATGATTTGTACCATATGCCATATTTCATTTATGGACTTGGTGATATCCATTCAGACATTTTCCTTGACCTCAACAAGTGTTTTTCCTGCCACTGTTTGCCTTTGAAGCTATTGCAATTCCTGTTTGAGCTGGTTTGATGTTTGATTCTCCTTGGAGTAGCTGGTTTTGTAAGAAGACTTGAGTTCCTGAAGGTTCTCAACCTCCTTTTTAAGTCTGCTAATCTCTGTCTCTTGCAAATTCATCTCTTCCATGGATTTGGCTAGTTCTATTGTCTTCTCCAGAGCTGTCAGTGGAGTTGTTGAGGGAGTTTTTGCTAAGGGGATTCCCGCTGTGGATGTTGTGCTTACTCCTATGAGTGGAACTTCGCTCAATGGAATGACTTCCATAGGATTTGATTGTTCCTTCTCTTTCAGTAACCTTTCCAGTTCTGCTTCCATCTCTTTCAACTTTTCATTCTGCTCCATAATCAACCTTAGCATCTCATTCTTTTCCCCTTCTGTATTAGCTATCTCCTTTGCCTGTGCATCTTCCGTTGGTGGTAGTTTCAACTATTTTCTCAAAGATGCTATATGGAAATTTTTTTTTTAACATCTCCTCAACTGCTTTCACATTCGAGGGGTCATACCCAATATTGAGGACCAATTCTTCTAATGTCTTAATTCTATTATCTTTTGCAAAGGATGATATCTTTTCTAATTTCAGCTGTGTCTGAACATTGCTCAGAGATACCTATAATTTAGCACCTGCAGTAGAAGAATTTGCCAATGTGGAGAAAACCATTTCTCCAGTTTGCCTGTGCAGATCCATCTGATCAGCGGGATGCACATCTCTAGTATGAAACTCGAATGTTTCTCTTTTGTAATCAGTGATGGCTTTTGGGTCTGGCACCTATGCCTGCAGAAAAGCCATGTGCATTCTACCCTTCTCTGTATTGAATGCAGACAATAGTCTGTGCTGTGCGGTTGAAGTTTGTTTACAAAACTGAGCATAAGTACTCCTGGTCAGTGTCTGATTTTTCTTTTTGATCAGGTCATACTTCTCAAAAACACTCAATTTCAGTCCTACTTTGCTTAGCTAGTCGACTAGTGGAGTATTCATATGCTTCTTAAGAAAAATGGTAGACATGGTTTGCTTCTTGCTTGTGCTCAGAAGTGACTGATCATCTTTCATAGTTGTAGTGGATTGGATTTCCTTTTCACCAGCCGTGTTAGGTGTAAGACTGGTTTTTGGCCTTTTGGTGTGTAATTGGAAATCTTCAGCCAAGACTTCAGTGTTGGAAGGTGAAGTATCATTCCTGGGTATTTTCTCCTTGGGAACCTGTGGTGTAGTATTATGTGAGATGATGACCAAAGGGTCTTGCTATTCTATCTCGACCAGAGTGTTCCACTCCCATTCTGTTTGATTCGCGAACTTCTCTATCTTAGGCTTGGGTGTATGAACATATGGGACATTTTTATTTTTAATCCTCATCTCAAAAATTATCCCACACGGATCACAGTGGCATATGAAACTAACATAAAACTTCATTTCTTTCAACAGTCTGTCTGCTTCCTCCCCGGCACCTCGGCTATTGCAGATGAAATACCCTATTTTCCCTTTAGTTCTAAGCTATTGTTTCTTTTTCAGAGACACAAAATGTATGTCATCAGAGTTAATCATTTGCCTTATGTACTCCAGGGAAAATATCCTCACGGGAAGATATCTGGGCAGTTTGTATGGAGCTAAATCGCATCCATATACTCTGATCTCGGTGTGGTTTTGGTAAAGATATCAGTCTCCAGTTTTTGCAAGGTCTGAGAGGCGTAAAATCCTCTAAATCTCCTCATTTATTCTTGGTTCAGGTATGTCACTGAGCATGCTCACCACTAGATGGTAGAACTTCTCGATAAACTTTTTGAAACTAAACTCTATTGAATTTTTTTTTAGTGAAGTCCAAGTTGTTACCACCTATGGTCCCCCATCCTTGTCCATTTTCTGCATTGAAAAGGAGAACCTGTCCGCTTGAAAGAAAGTGAACATGTAGGCCAGTATTGAGGAATACCGAAACATGCCTTTTGAGGCGAAATTTGAGAACTTCTCGTGAATACTATTCGCTAGGAAAGTGCTGTAGTTGAACTGAGTGGTGAGTCTTTCGTCTGTGGAGAAGATGGACAGAAAACCCAATATGGGTTCATCCACCCATCTATCAAAAAAATAACCAAGCAGAGCACAGAGCGACAAAATGACTTGGTTTCCCTTCTCTGAGAATAGGGAGGAAGGGTATGGGGGATTTGTTTTGGGGAGTTGGGTGGCCTGAGGGAGGAAAAGCACGAAAATCTGGGCTCTCTGAGGGAATGATAGTTTCTGGTACAACTTCGTGATGACTTCGAGATTGAAAGGGGACATAGATTCAACTCTGGGTATCTGCATCATCTGATCAATGGATTTTGGTGTAATGAAGAACATATTTTCTCTTGATGAAGATACTATGGCTCTCTGTTCATGGAGGTAATGAGCCTGGAATTTTAGGGCAAATTCAGGGAAATGGTGAACCTGGGGGAAAATATACAGAGGAAGGTTGGACTCCCAAAGCCCAATTTCATCGCTCTGATCTAAGAATGTCTCTTTTAGCCATGACTGCAAATCTGTGAAGTCGAATTCACACCTAGTGTCTACGATTAAATGATCTTTTTCTGCCAAATGGATCTTGTCAAGATCAATAGGAGGCGGGAGGAAAGGATTTTCCTTGGCTTCTGCTTTCTTGGATTTTGGCGCCATCACTATGAAAATACCTACAATTTTAAAACAACGTTAGTGGGGATGGCTGTGGTTTTGGATGGATGGATGGAACAGAGGTAAGATAGGGATAATATCTCTAGTGTGAGGACAAAGTAAGCAATGGGAGGATGAATGGAAAGAGTAGTTTTGAGCAAACAGATACCCGTTGGGCTCGATGGACAGATCAACAAGATAATAGATAAGTTAGCCAGTAATAAGTGGCCAACAGAGTGTGAGATGACAGGTAACAATGAATGAAAAATATGACTAGGTGACATGGCGGGTGTTGATCAGGAAGTGACACTGGTGAAGGGACTTGTAACGGGTGAACAGGGGGAATGGACTGACAGAGTTATGAGACGTGACCCTTAGGGGAAAAGTGGAAAATGATGTCATGGGGTGACAGGGGGTATGTCAGAAAGTGGTAAGTGGTACGTGATAGGAGTATGGAGCAATGGATACCTACCATGTAGAGAAGAGGGCCTGCCAGAAAATCACTCCATTCTGGACCCCCCCCTTACATCTTTAAAAGTATACCGATCGGGGGGGTCCGAAACATACCATCAGTTGTCCATCGATGCACCTACCGCTGGACCGTAGATCTGAGCGCAATGTTTAACCAACATTCCGGACCCCCCCCCCCCAC
>JASDQU010198340.1:4459-15580 GCA_032191745.1 Picea mariana
ATTTGTACCCATACAAAGCTGAGGAAGTAGGAACAAGTGATGAACAACCAGAGGTCTAGTGGACAAAGCAGATGCATGTTGCAGAGAAGCCACAGATGGAAAGCATACTAGACAAAAGACTTAGCAAGAAGACCAGAAGAAAACAATACTTTGAATAATTGGTCAAGTGGAAAGGACATCCAATTGAAGATGCTAGCTGGGAGAATGAAGCAGAGATTCAGAAGCATGGATAGACCGTGCGAGAGCTCATGGACAGGAGCCCATGAAAATTTTCAAGTGAGGGAATATGATGCAGGAGCATCGCCAACGTCAAGCGAGCGTGGGGCAAGTGCCAATGCATTTTGGGCACATGATGAATTGTTTAAAAACTTTTGAAGATGGATGTGCCAAACGTAAATGTAATAGTTAAGGAGAGGCGTACTTATAGATTGTAATCAAACCTTGAGTGACCCACTCTCGTCTGAAGGACTAAGAAGGCATTTATGTTAGTTAATGTTAGTAGGTATCTTTGAATTCTCAAATTTGACAGTTTTAGGAGCGGAGGGAAAAAAAATATAGACACCCTCATTGTATTATTGTATGATAGTGAAGAAAATTACCAAGAGAAGAGCATACAGAGCTGGAACAGAGAAACTGTGTTTGAAAAACACCCATGTACAGAGATTTGAGTTAATAGAAGAAGTCTTAATTCAGATTCATGGCGTTGTATTTGTTTCTTGTATGTGTATGCTGAATGGTATGTTCATGGTTTTACTCTTTCTGTTATACATTTGCTTTCTATGTTGTGTATGAATGATTTCAAGATTATGTTTGAAGTTTGAGAGAGAAAGAGTTAGGAAATGAGTTTCAATTGTTTCTTTGTCTGAGCGAGAGTTCCTGCAAGGAGTGCAGTTGAATTGTCTGCAAGGAGTGCGTTGACAAAGGGTTCAGAGGTTTGTCTCTGAAATCTCAGATAGGATAGCTTTTGTCCTCATTTCCTCAAAAGTGCAGTTAGGCACAGGAGCTGTGCAAAGTGTGCACCGGCCAAGTGAAGCTTCAGGGGTTTGTAACCTGGATGACTTGTTGAGAGACTGTTGCTGCAGGGAGTGTGTAGAGTCAAAAGGAGTTCAACACTTGAAAGTGTTTGAAGGTCTACCGCAAGGAGTGCCAGCAGGAGTTTTTCTTAAAGACTTGAAGTCGTGGAAAACCTTAGAAGGGTTTGAACCTTCGAAGTCATTGAAGGGAAGCAAGAGGTTAAGTGCCTTGAAGAATTGAAAGGAGGTGTAGTGACATCTTGCTGTAGGAGGACAAGTTCCATGCAGAGAAATATTTTGTTTAAATTTCGTGGAAGTTCTCAAGGGAAGAGATGGAAGGTCGAAATTCTTCATAGAGAATTTACGAAGTCCCACCAAACGTCCGATCTGACAGAGAAGCAAGGGGGTTACGACTGTTTCCAAAGTTTCAAGCTCAGGAGATCATGAGCTGTTGGACCTCACTTAGATACCCGTCAGTCATGGGATCTGACAGGAGTTGCATGGGGGTTAAACCCTCACAAATAGAGCGAAAGTCCCGAAAGGCGTCGATATATTGAGATTTCGAAATTCAGGATATCGGAAGTCTTGAGGACAGGAGATCGGTTCACTTCATAGTGACAACCCCAAATTTGATCTGAGTCGTCCATTCATTAGGACACATGGCCGAGATCAAGAACCCGTCGGTATTTCGGCTACTGGGGTTTTGAGTTGACAGAGAAATTGTGATATCAGGGAATCGCAAGTCGCAAAATCCCAAACTGAGTCAGGACCGTCCATCTGTTGAGACATGTGGCAGCGATCAAGAKTCCATCGACATTTTKTATGTAGGGACTTCGGGGATCAAGAGGACAGGATGCAGAGCATTTCGKCATTTGATTTCGCGAAATCACGAAATGATTGAGGATCRTCCATCATAGGAGGACGCATGGTGGAAATCCTAGAGTTTGGGGAAAATCCCGATAGGAAAGTCCATCGGCTTATCGGGGTTTGGCATTTCACAAATCCTAAAGATAGGAGACCCGCGCATTTCAGGAATGGAAGTTCCAAAATCATGAAAAGGTGGAAAKCCCAGAAAAGAATAGTAGTACGTGATATCGGGATTCGGTAATTCAGAGTTTGTGTTGACATTAGGTTTTTGGCATCGAGATTCTCGAACTCCCGATACGCGAAAATGCACTGACCGTTGGTTCGAGCGGGGAATCATAGCCGTCGATTTCCTTTGGTGACCGAACATCGGAGTTTCAGTAATGTGGGAATCGAGATTTCAGAGGTCAAGGGGATGAGTTGCATGACATTGCGACTCCCAAAGTCGTGATAAGGAGAAAGGAAAAATATAGAGAGGAAAGGCCAAGTGTCATAATTTCGGGTTTCGGGGGTCTGAGAGGCAAGACACTCGGCCACAGGACTCGCAAAAATGTGAAGTCTAATCTTCCGAAATATAAGGGGAAAATTTCTCAAGGTCATTTGTGGGTGCAGATTTCTCGAAAGGGAAATAGAAGGGCCAGTTGAGCACTTTGGGCCAGAAGAGAGGAAAAGATCCTGCGCGGATCCTGATCTGTGGATCTAGGAGAAGGGGGTCTGCATCACTCCACTTAGTTGACCTTGTGAGAGAGTAAGCGCTTCTAAGGAATAAGGACTCTACCTTATTGTGCACTCCTTAGAAATCTTTGTGAACGACTGTCACAGTCCACCCTCACGACATCATGGACCTCTTGAACTAGGTAATCATTAACCTATCATTCGGGCTATGGTGATAGTTCTATTAGGTTGTGATAGGGATGCTTCCACACATCTCCCTCAATGTCTGATTTTTGTGCGTTGCCCCTCTACTCCTTATGTGAGTTGAATTAGCAAGCATCGCTAAGCCTGCATCCAATGACAAAACCCATTTCAATAATCCATATACATAAATCATACTGTAATCAATCATATGTCACAAGTGCGTAAATGAAACACTCAATCAAAATACAATCCACTCCCTGACTCAATCCAGAGTCCAAGGAAGTCCATTGATGCCATCAGCTTCCATAACCTATCATGTGTCATGCACACTCAAGAAAACTCATCAATAGCATCTTCCAATACATATACATCAAAATAAAAATAAGTCATAATGCATCATCATCATCATATATAATCCATAATTTAAATGAAATCATAATAAACCATAACCATATCACTTGCACACGAGTTTCCTCAAAGAATAATTCAATAAAAGTGTGCTCAGTAGAGCAGGATGTTACACTTTAGCATAAAATCCATTTTCCAACAAACCATAATTTTTGCAAAATCAAGCAGTAAAACCCTACATTTCATCATTTTCCATCGCATACTCTGGTAGCAATTGTTATAAGAAAGAGTGTTTTTTTATTTAGCTATCATGGACACTCAACAAGGGAAGAAGATTCATAAAGGAGGGGAGATTGTTAGGGCTAATCCCTATGACCTATAATTATTCAATTCAGATCCATCTTTTAAAGAAGAATTTCAGAGAGTGAGTTGTCCATATTTTTGTGAGAAGATGTAGAGAGAACACCTTGAGGTTTCAAAGCAGTTTTCATTGAATTTAAATGGGGTAAATACCAAATTGTTGATTAAGGTTGGTTGTCATTGATGTCAACCCTTGAAGAAAGCTCGGTAACACAAAGGTTTGGGTAATGGACCCAAGTTTGTTTGATGTAAAGATTACTCATTATTGTCTTGTCATGGTTGATAAGAAGTACAAATGGATGAACTCCAAAGTCGTCCCCTTATGGTTAAATCCCTCACAAGAAGACGCTTTACGGATTGAGTTATCCTAGAAGTATGGTTAGAGAACCCATGATTAATTGTGGAATAATGAGATGAAGGTTAGTGATTTTGTTAGTGAAACTATTCTAGATGGATAGTGCTTGTCATGTCATTTCCGGTGGTATCTGGAACGTCACATAACTCCTCACAGTTAGAGAGTTATGGCCATATGAAGTTGAAGAACCCTCATGAGTCATATAGAAGCCCCCAAAAGTCAAGTGTTTGCAAAATAAATTATTTAAATAATAAAGTAAATGGAGAACTCCCTAAAATAAGGAAAGTGTAATGCTACATGAAAGTATAAATAAGAGGCAAATATCTCTCATTTAATCACACTTGAATATCATTGAATATCTATTTTTGTGGAAGGTTATTTGGGCAGGTATTATTGATAGAGAAAATTTGTAGCAAAAAAAGTGTGGCAGGAAAAGTGCAGCAAAAAAGTGCGACAGAAAAATCGCGGCAGAAAAATTGCAGTAGAAAAAGTGTGACAAAAAAAGGGCGATAGAGAAATCGCAGTAGAAAAATCGCGGCAGAAAAATTGCAGCAGAAAAAGTGTGGCAAAAAAATCACGGCAGAAAAAGTGTGATAGAAAAATCAGGGAAAAAAAATCATGGCAGATAAAGTGCGGCATTAAAATCTCGACAGAAAAAGTGCAGCAGAAAAATCGCGGCAACAATATGGTTGGGGTCTCTTTATGAGAGATATGGCACATCTTGTTTGAGGTATGTTTTATGAGCTAGGGTTTGGGTCTTGAGATGGTATTGGATGTTCAGTATTGCTGCATATATCATATTTGTGGAGGGATACAGTTGGTATTTTTTTGTTGATATTTGAGATATGGGTATTGGTCTTTTGGTTGTGATGTGTTGCTGAAGTTGTTTTTTTAGCTTGAGGCTACATAAAAATGAGGTTTTGGCACATGATTTTATGTAAGGGTTTACAATATTTTGTTTATGGATAGAGTGATGAATTGTTAGATAAATTTTCATGGTTATATTGGTGTATGTATTTGGTATATGGTTGAGGTACATGTTGGGTACATGGTTGAGAGAAGTAGTTGATGAGTTGGCACATACATGGTGTATAATTGATGAGTTGGCACATACATGAGGTGTATAGTTGATGATGTTGGTACATTTTGATGAGTCAAGGTTGATTCATGGTACATGTTGGCTCAGGTTATTGGTACAAGTTGTTTGGTCTAGGTTGATTGGTATAGGTTGTTACAGGTTATTGGTATAGGTTGACAATGAAAGGTTGACAGTGGTAGTGGTTGATTCAGTGACAGTGACAGGTTGTCTACATTTGGAATTTATATTTCAGGGTGGTTGGATGGGGCAAGGACATGTGGTTGTAGCCACCTTCCGGTTGTAGCCAGAGAACTTAGGGGGTTGTAGCCTCCTTCTAGTTGTAGCTAGAGAATTGTGGAGTTGGATCTTCCATCAGGTTGTAGCCTGAGAAACTAGGGGGTTGGAGCCTCCTTCCAGTTGCAACTGGAAAACAAAGGAAGTTGTTGCTTCCAATCTATGTAATTCTTCAAGACATATAAGAAAAGGCATTTTGTGGTTTTCTCCCCCTTTGGGTTTCCACATAAAAACACTGGTGTACTATGTATGTGTATGATTTCTCTTTTGTTCATTGTTTATTTACTTTGCAATTATTGGATGATAATGCTACACTCATATAACACTTGCATTATATGGTTAAAAAGCATTAAATTGCTCTATTACTGATTCACCCCCCTCTCAGTAATCCAACAATTGGTATCAGAGTGGGTTCCTTCATAAATTAGTTTAACCAATGAAAGGAAGATCATGGAGAGAAACAACTTGTATAAAAATGGAATACCATAGTTTGATGGAAAAAAGTATGCATTTTGGAGCATAAGGATGAAGACATATATACAAGCACAAAGATTTGAAATTTGACAATCAATTGTAGATGGATACACAGTACCAACAATTTTGCCAACAAATGACAAAGAAGTGAAACTCGGTCAGAATAATTACAAAGCCACAAATGCACTTCTGAATGGTCTTAGTGAAACTGTATTCACCAAATTTTCACATTGTAAATCCTCTAAAGATATTTGGGATAAACTTCGAAATATTTATGAAGGAGATTCAAAAGTCAAAGCAACAAATCTTCGAACTTACATAGATCAGTTCGAACAACTTAAGATGAAGGAAGATGGGAATATTGCAGCTTACTTTTTACAAGTTGATGAAACAATAAATGAAATCATAGGATTGGGAGAAGAAATCGAAGAATTTGTAATTGTTCAAAAGGTACTAAGATCTCTTCCTATGAGATTTGACCCTAAGATATCAGCACTAGATGAAAGAGCAGATCTGAACTCAATAAGCATGGAGGAATTACATGGAATATTCACAGCATATGAAATGAGAACTGAATGGGAAAATCCAGATACAAAAGAAGTAGCCTTCAAAGAATCCAAAAAGTTAAAGCAAAAAGAAAAAAAACTTAACAACAATAGTGACGTCTCAGAAGATGATAAAGAAGTGGCCAACTTTGTCAAAAGATTGAACAAGGGAACCAATGACAGGTATAGAGGTAAGCTTCCTTTGATTTGTTTTAAATGTGATGGTATTGGTCATTTTTCTAACAAATTTCCTCATAATAAAAAGAGAAATGATGAAGGTTACTCAAATAGAAAACAAACATATAAAGGAAAAAGAACCACAAAGAAAGTTTTCAAGAAAATCTTATGCACCAAAGAAGACATCTCATCATCAAATGAATATGAAGTCAGTGACAGTGAGACAAAAAGAGTTCTATTCATGGTAGTATAAGACTCTGATAAAGAAGAATCTGAATAAGAATATGAAGAAGATGAAGAAGAATATGAAGAGGCAGAAGTTGACTATCGAGAAGAATTGATGTGTTCCATAGAAGTTATCAGAAGAGAAAAGAAGAAAAACAAGAAACTACAAGCGGAGCTAGACAAGAAAGAATACACTCAAGAACTAGAACAAATGATCACAAATTTGAAGGTTCAAATAGAAGAAGATAAAAGAATTGAAGAAACACTCAAAGAATATCTAGAAGAAAAAAACAGGATCATTGTAAATTTGGAAGCAAAGATTGTCACATTAAGAAAGGATCTTCAAAAGAAAAATATGCAGAACAACTCAAAAGTTTTGTATGACATCATTAGGAGTAAAAAACCTCATCATGACAAGTCTAGACTTCGATACAATCAGACAAAAAAGGGATCAAGCTCCAAAACAACAGAGGAAGAAACATATCCAAAAAGCTATGTAGAAACAATCAAAGGGGATAGGAAGATCTACAAGGAAGATTACATATGCACTTCTCCACCGAGAAGATTCAGATTTCAGAATCACCAACCAACAGATAGGCACTCRRGAAGAAGAAGAATTCATAAGAGTACCTCCTTTCAGAAGATCTTCAACTCTCAGGTATCAAACTATATTTTTTGGTTTATGTTATGCATGTAATAATTTTGTACATAAAGCTATGAATTGCAAAGATAACACCATGAACATAAACAACTTTGAAATTCATACAAAAAAGGGTTATCCAAGAAGGCCTAGTGAAACACAGAGAAGAAGTTACAACAGCCTTGAATCCTTGAGCACTAAAGTGGAATGTTACAAATGTAACAACTTTGGACACATGGCCAAATATTTCAAAATGGCAGTCCCTCCTAGAGAACAGTAACAGAATAACATCATAGACGGGAACATCAGAAAATGACATGGATAAGAAAGTAGAATCAATATAGCAATGAAGAATGCACACTCTCTCTACAAGCTAAGTAGAAGAAATGTGGTTGGTATGTTGACAATGGCTGTTCAAAACACATGACAGGTGATAGAGATAGGTTTCTTACTTTAAGAAAGGAAAGAGATGGATCAGTCTCCTTCGGAAATGATGATTCAACTAAAATCATTGGAAAAGACACAGTTAAAATTGGGAACAAGAATACAAAGGTAAAAAATGTTCTACTAGTAGAAGATATGAAACATAATCTTCTAAGTGTGAGTCAAATGTGTGACCAAGGTCATAAAATTACTTTCGATTCACAAAAGTGCGAGATAAGAAAATAAGGTTCAGGAAAATTGATTGCTACAACTGCAAGAACTTGAAGCAACATATATGTGTTAAGTGAAATTGGAAATGAAAAGTGTTTTCTAGGAAAGAAAGATG
This sequence comes from Picea mariana, assembly GCA_032191745.1. NCBI lineage: Eukaryota > Viridiplantae > Streptophyta > Pinopsida > Pinales > Pinaceae > Picea > Picea mariana. The sequence goes on from JASDQU010198340.1 coordinate 12,460, forward strand.
AAAGTTGGCTATGGCACAAAATAATGGGTCACATACATTTTGATAACCTTTTCAAAGTCAACAAAAGATAAGTAGTCAAAGATATGCCCCAGATCACGAAACCAACCAACACTTTATGCAAGCATTGTCAAAAAGGAGATCAAACAAAGAATAAACTCAAATCAAAGGAATATTCAATGACAAGACCACTGGAAATTGTGCATACTGATCTAGTTGGACCAACTACAACAAAGGGTTTAAAAGGTGAGAAATACTTTATGTTATTAGTTGATGATTATACAAGAATGACTGTAGTTTGATTTTTCAAGAATAAGTCAAAATCTTTTGAAAACTTCAATATCTACAAAGAAATGGTTGAAAATGAAATGGATTAAAAAATCAAATGCTTGAGATCCGATAATGGAGGAGAGTTCACTTCAAATGAATTTATGGACTACTGCAGTAGTCATGGAATGAAAAGACAATTCTTCGTTGCTAGGACACCTCAACAGAATGGAGTTGTTGAAAGACAGAACATGACAATACATGAAATGGCTCGAACAATGCTAATGGATTCCAAATTGACAAACAGTTTTTGGACACTGTAACACCCTGTTTCCCCCAAATTTGTAATTAATCCTAATACAGGAATTACCATGCTAAATCATGATGAAAATGTGAATGTATGATGTGAAGGGACCTTATGAAGAAGGTCGATAAATGTAAATAACATTATGAATTTATATTATAGGACTGCTGAGAGGGGATGTGCAGAAAAAGAGACCACGATGGCAGTGGAAGGCACCTGAAAAGGTGGCGTTAACTTCCACTGAGAATAAAATACCGTATTTGGACTCCACTAGCCCGGAGAACCAAAAGCGGCTCGCTGGCCCTGAAAATTAAAGGCTCGCAGACTGGTAGGCGGATGGCTTGATGAGGGATGGGATGGTGAACCGCCCATCCGTAGAGTCGTCGGGCCTGATCAATGAGAGGGTAATCGTGCCACACGCAACCTCGCGAGAGGATAAGGCGTATGGCAGAAGCAATTGAAAAGGGGCGGATGCGAGGGGAACTCGGGCAGTTTTTACGCAGAGTGAGTGACCGCAGAGAGGAGGGGATTGCAACCTTCGCTCCTGGGCACTGGCAGACTAAGAGACGCAGGTCTCAGAACATCGTGGTCTCAGCTCGGGGGTGGCTAGTGGTAAATCCATTAGGAGTCACTATGCCTACGGTTGGGTGGAAACAAGCAACCCTCTCAGTAGTTGCTTCCATTGCTGAAGTTATTCCTGATAAGTGTTTTGCTTATACTGCATTTTGAAATTTATATGCTGTCACATATGTTCATGGACTTGTGGAATTGTAAATTTTTCCTGTGAAGGAATTGTCTGTACAACAATTGTTTATATGGAGTAGATGTTAGCTCATAGAACTTGTGAAATTGTAAATGATTTCAGCATGAGAATGACCGTGTAGTGCTTGATATGAATGAGTCGATATATGCTTAATACCGAGGAAACCATGCTTGACTTACGTTGATAAATGAAGCTAATCATGCCCAGCCATTCTCGGGAAGCAGTCTCCCTTTATCTGCTTCCGGGAATTCCCCGGTAGGGATCTCTTCACAGAGATTTCCTTCTTGGAAAGGTTCACTAAGAACCCAGAACAATGACTTGAATGCATAGGCCTTATCAACCCTGCACGAGGAGGAACGATTCTATTAAGGTTCCAAGATAGTAGTGTTGTGAGGAGTGACAAGTCGACGGATGAGATCTCGTCGGAGGATCCATAGTCATTCACGACCATTAGATTGACAAAAGTAACGCAAGTGTTACATACCTTTCCCCTTTTCCCTCTATCATCGTGAGCAGCGAGAAATTGGGATCGTAAACTCCAAGACCCAAAAGAACGAATCTAGACCGTTAGATCTCGGTCCAATTACCCGTCAGCCGTTGGATCTGGAAAAGCTGCGTAGGGGTTAAGCGCAGGGGTAGGCATGCGAGGAAGTGATCTGAGCCATCAGATCTGAAGTAGAAATCCCGTAAACCATTGGATCGGGAGGAGTTTCACGGAGTATAACTTCTGGAAGGGGAGCGTGCAGGAGAAATGATCTGAACCGTCGGATCTTAGATCATAGTCCCGACAACCGTCAGATCTCGAGAAGTTGCGTCGGAGTTAAACCCTAGTGTGCAGAGAAAGATTCCTAGCCGTTGATCTCGGCAGGACACGTGTCGGCATCCTGGGAGGCATCGGGATTTCACCCATCGGAGAATTTAGGAGTGTAGAACCGTTGCAATAGGAAGTCGCGATTTGTGAATTCCCGATAGGATCTGAGCCATCTAAACAGTAGGGACACGTGGTAGAGGATCCCAGAGAGTCGGAGTTCGACATATCGGGAATCGACATATCGGGGATTTCGAATACATAGAGCTCTTGCCACCCGGAATCGTGATCCGCGATTTACCGATAAGATCTGAGCCATCCGTTCACACGGGACAGGTGTAAGAGATCAGAAAGTCACAGATCGGGAAATCGAAGTTTCCAAGGACATGGAACGCTCGCAACAGGAAATTGCGATTCGTGATTTCCCGACAGGATCAACACCGTCCATCAGTGAGGACGCGTGGCGAGAGATCCCAGAGAGTCGGAGTTCGGCATATCGGGAATTGGCGTATCAGGGATTTCAAGGACATGAAACCCTTACATTACAAAACCGCGATATGAGAATTCCCGACACCATCATAAGCCGTTGATCCAAGGGACGCGTGTCGAGCATCCGGAGAGAGTTGGGAATTGGGATACTGTGGGTCCCGTGGATGTGGGTCTTGTGACATGGGAAACCCCGTAGCCCCGACGGGAATAAGGTAGTGGTCATAGAGGCCGGTCATATAGACCAAGGTATAGCTAGTAAGGGCTAGCCCTTAGAGACGGGGCACGTCGAAAACTCATTCCATCGGTGATCGGGGATTCGAGAGGACAGGGACCCTCGACACTGCAACCTCCGAAACCCCGAATCCCGATATTGAACCAGGGATTGGCACTTCGCTAATGCAGGCATCTGGAGATGTTCCTTTTAAGGGGGAGATTAAACCCAAAATTTTTAAACTATGATAGTGGGTGTGTTACAAAGTGGTATCAAAGATTT
>JASDQU010198340.1:19773-39186 GCA_032191745.1 Picea mariana
GTCTTCTTTGGTGCATAAGCTTTTCTTGAAAACTTTCTTTGTGGTTCTTTTTCCTTTATATGTTTGTTTTCTATTTGAGTAACCTTCATCATTTCTCTTTTTATTATGAGGACATTTGTTATAAAAATGACCAATACCATTACAATTAAAACAAATCAAAGGAATCTTACCTCTATACCTGACGTTGGTTCCCTTGTTCAATATTTTGACAAAGTTGGCCACTTCTTCATCATCTTCCGAGACGTCACTGTTGCTACTAAGTCCTTTTTCTTTTTTCTTTGACTTTTTGGATTCTTTGAAGGATTCTTTTTTTGAATCTAGATTTTCCTTTTTAGTTCTCATTTCATATGCTATGAAGATTCCATGTAATTCATCCATGCTTATTGAGTTCAGATCTGCTCTTTCTTCTAGTGTTGATATCTTAGGGTCAAATCTCATAGGAAGAGATCTTAGTACCTTTTGAATAAATACAGATTCTTTGATTTCTTGTCCCAATCCTATGATTGAATTTACTGTTTCATCAACTCGTAAAAAGTAAGCTGCAATATTCTCATCTTCCTTCATCTTAAGTTGTTTGAACTGACCTCTGTAAGTTTGAAGCTTTGCTGCTTTGAATTTTGAATCTCCTTCATAAATATTTCGAAGCTTGTCCCAAATATCTTTAGCGGATTTACAATGTGAAACTTTGGTGAATACCATTTCACTAAGACCATTCAGAAGTGCATTTGTGGCTTTGGAATTATTCTGACAGAGTTTCACTGCTTTATCATTTGTTGGTGGAACTGCTGGTACTGTGTATCCATCTACAATTGATTGCCAAATTTCAAATCCCTATGCATGNTGACCAATACCATTACAATTAAAACAAATCAAAGGAATCTTACCTCTATACCTGACGTTGGTTCCCTTGTTCAATATTTTGACAAAGTTGGCCACTTCTTCATCATCTTCCGAGACATCACTACTTCTACTAAGTTCTTTTTCTTTTTTCTTTGACTTTTTGGATTCTTTGAAGGATGCTTCTTTTGAATCTAGATTTTCCTTTTCAGTTCTCATTTCATATGCTATGAAGATTCCATGTAATTCATTCATGCTTATTGAGTTCATATCTGCTCTTTCTTCTAGTGTTGATATCTTAGGGTCAAATCTCATAGGAAGAGATCTTAGTACCTTTTGAACAATTACAGATTCTTTGATTTCTTGTCCCAATCCTATGATTGAATTTACTGTTTCATCAACTCGTAAAAACTAAGCTGCAATATTCTCATCTTCCTTCATCTTAAGTTGTTTGACCTGACCTCTGTAAGTTTGAAGATTTGTTGCTTTGAATTTTGAATCTCCTTCATAAATATTTCGAAGTTTGTCCCAAATATCTTTAGCGGATTTACAATGTGCAACTTTGGTGGATACCATTTCACTAACATCATTCAGAAGTGCATTTGTGGCTTTGGAATTATTCTAACTGAGTTTCACTGCTTTGTCATTTGTTGGTGGAACTGCTGGTACTGTGTATCCATCTACAATTGATTGCCAAATTTCAAATCCTTGTGCATGTATATATGTCTTCATCCTTATGATCCAAAATGCATACTTCTGTCCATCAAACTATGGTATTCCATTTTTATACAATTTGTTGCTCTCCATGATCTTCCTTTCAGTGGTTAAACTAATTTTTGAAGGAACCCGCTCTAAAACCAATTGTTGGATTACTGAGAGGGGGGGTGAATCAGTAATAGAGAAATTTAATCCTTTTTAACCATATGATGGAAGTGTTCTATCAGTGTAGCATTATCATCCAATAATTGTAGAGTAAATAAACAATGAATAAATGATAAATCATACACATACACAGTACAACGGTGTTTTTACGTGGAAACCCAAAGTGGGAGAAAACCACAAAATTCTTTTTCTTATATGTCTTGAAGAATTAAATTCATTGGAAGCACCAACTTCCTTTGTTTTCCAGCTGCAACTGGAAGGAGGCTCCAACCTCCTAGTTTCTCAGGCTACACCCTGAGGGAAGCTCCAACTCCCCAATTCTCTTGCTACAACTAGAAGGAGGCTAAAACCCCCTAAGTTCTCTGGCTCAACTGGAAGGTGACTACAACCACCTATCCTTACCCAATCCAACTGCCCTGAAATATAAATGCCAAATGTAGACAACATGTCACTTTCACTGAATCAACCACTTCCACTATCAACTTGTCACTATCAACCTGTACCAATAACCCGTAACAACCTATGCCAATCATCCTGCACCAAAAAACCTGTACCAATAACCTGAACCAACATGTACCATGCATCAACCATGAATCAACCTTGACTCATCAATATGTACCAACATCATCAACTATAAACCTCATGTATGTGCCAACTCATCAACTATACACCTCATGTATGTGCCAAATAATCAACTATACACCTCATGTATGCGCCAACTCATCAACTACTTATCTCAACCATGTACCCAACATGTACCTCAACCATATACCAAAGACATACACCAATATAACCATCAAAATCTATCTAAAAATTCATCACTCTATCCATAAACCAAATATCATAAACCCTTACATCAAACCATGTGCCACAACCTCACTGCTATGTAGCCTCAAGCTAAACCAACAACTTCAACAATACATCACAACCAAAAGACCAATACCCATATGCCAAATACCAACAACAAAATACCAACTGTATCCCTCAACAAATCTGATATATGTTGCAAAAAACCCTAGCTCACAAAACATACGTCAAACAAGATGTGCCATATTTCTCATAAATAGACCCAATCATGTTGCTGCTGCGATTTTTTTTCCGCGATTTTTCTGCCGCACTTTTTCTGCCGTGATTTTTTTGCCGCACTTTTTCTGTCGCGATTTTTCTGTCGCACTTTTTCTGCCGTGATTTTTTTGCCGCACTTTTTTTGCCATGATTTTTCTGCCATGATTTTTCTGTCGCACTTTTCCTACCGCAATTTTTCTGCTGCACTTTTTCTGCCATAGTTTTCCTGCCACACTTTTTCTACTGCAAATTTTCTCTATCAATAATACCTGCCAAAATAACCTTTCACAAAAATATATATTCAATGATATTCAAGTGTGTTTAAATGAGAGAGATTTGCCTCTTATATATACTTTCATGTAGCATTACACTTTCCTTATTTTAGGGAGTTATCCATTTACTTTATTATTTAAATAATTTCTTTTGCAAATAGTTGACTTTTGGGGGCTTCTATATGACTCATGCGGGTTATTCAACTTCATATGGAGATAACTCTCTAATAGTGAGGAGTTATGTGATGTTCCACATACCACCGGAAATGGCATGACAAGCACTATCCATATAGGGTAGTTTCACTGACAAATTCACTAACCTTCATCTCATTATTCCACAATTAAGCATGGGTTCTCTAACCATACTTCTAGGATAACTCAATCCGCAAAACATCTTCTCATGAAGGATTTCACCATAAGGGGACAACTTTGGAGTTCATCCATTTGTACTTTTTATCAACCATCAACCATGACAAGAAAATAATGAGTCATCTTTACATCAAACAAACTTGGGTCCATTACCCAAACCTTTGTGCTATCGAGATTTCTTGAAGGGTTGGCATCAATGAAAACCAACCTTAATCAACGATAACCTTAATCAAAAAGTGATATCGTAACCTTAACCGCTAATCAGACGTCCTTGTTAAACTTTAATAAAGATACTTTACTCACTTACTTTGGGTTCTTGGGGAAATTGTATGAGTGACCTCTAAGTTTGATGGTTATGGTATCACTTCCTTATATCTAGTGGTGAAGGTTTAAGAGAAGCTGCTATTTAAGATGCCTTGCAAAAAACAAGATGAAAATATTTGCAAAAATGTGACTAATTATAGAAAGTCATTATTCAATTGATTCTTGGCAGACAACAAGGTTCAAATATCACAAGATTTTGAAGAAAAATCCTTCCTTTAAATCTCCTTGAAACTGTCTACTCCTGGTGAAATAAATACCTACATAAATCTCTAGAATTGTCTAACAACAAAATTCAAAATTATTTACATATGTACAGTCGAAAATTCGGAAAAAAAACATTCAAGAACAAGGGGGGACTTCCCCATCTACTAAGGCCAATGCATTTTCAATTGACATGACCTGTAGAAAATCCTCTTTGGAAGTGGGTCTGTGATAAAGTTTGAGTCGATGTCCATTTACTACGAAGGAGACTTGTCCATATTCNAGGACGCCTATCGGGAGTCAAACAACAAATCTCAATCACCAGGTTGGAAGTGTTTCTTCTTAATAAAATTGTCATGCCACTTGCTCCTTTGGTTTTGGACTAATATTATTCATTGGATAACATCTTGCCTGATCTCATCCAATTCGTTTAACTGTAGGAGTCACTATTTCTGAGCCTCATCTAAGTTTAATCCCAATTCTGCAGCAATACGAAAGGTCGTTACTTGGAATTCTATTGGTAGAAGTACTTGTTTCCCATACACTGGCTCATAAGGGGTATGCATAGTGGTGTTTCTCCAGGTGCTCTGATATGCCCACAAAGCCTCTGGAAGCCTATCATCCCAATCCTGATGATGAAATTGAATAGTCTTGGTTAAGATAGCTTCCAGAACTTTGTTTGTGGACTCTACCTAACCATTATCTTGTGGGTGGTATGGAGAAGACTTGCAGTGCTTGATCCCATATTTATCCATCAGTTCTCTCATCAGCTTGGAAGTGAATTGAGTGCCTTGGTCTGTAACAATTTCAGGAGGAACACCAAAGAGGGTGAATATGTATTCAAAAATGAATTCGACAATGGATTTTTCTGTAGCCCTGAATAGGGATTTTTCTTCTACCCACTTGGTGACATAATTTGTACAAACCAAAATATATTTTTTCTTACAAGACATGGGTGAAATTGGTCCTACAAATTCAAGGGCCCATTTCTTGAAAGGTTCTATCATAACTTGGGCATGCAAGGGAATTTCATCATTTGAAATGGGTCTTCCTATCCTTTGAAAACTATCACAACTCCTCACATACTTGGCAACATCCTTGAAAATGATAGGCCAATAGTAACCTGAATGTAACACCTTATATGTTGTACATTTGTGAGAAAAATGGCCACCACATGGTCCATCATGACAACTTCGTAGGATTTCTGGTATCTCATCTTCTCAAACACATCTACAAATAATCAAATCTGGACCTGTATGAAAAGGGTCATGACCAATGCAAGAGTAATTGGCACTTTGCATAATAATTCTACACTTTTCATGAGGTGACAAATGAGATGGTAAATTCCTAGTAGCCAAATAGTTTTCCATATCTGAAAACTATAGGATATTTACAGAAAGGGAAAAAAGGTGCTTGTTTGGGAAACTATCATCTACGGGAATATCATCATCCTCATTTTTTATGTGTGAAAGAAAATTAGCTACCAAATTCTCCTTTCTAGGTTGGTCAAGAATGGTGATATTAAACCCTTGCAATAACATGAGCCACCTAGTCACTCAACCATTAGTTATGGGTTTATTCATGAGAAATATGATGGCAGAGTGATTTGTATGTACAAATACTTTGTAACCTGTGATGTAGTGGAGAAACTTATTGATAGCATGAACTACTGCCAAGAATTCCTTTTCGATAAATGTATAGTTTAACTCGGTAGGGGACACGCTATTGCTCACAAAATAAATGACATAGGACTTCTGGTCTTCTTTCTTCCCTAATACTCCTCTTATTGCAGTGTCGGAGGAATCAGTGGATATGTGAAATGGTAGAGCCCAATTGGGTCCCCTAAGAACTGGTTCCAAAGATAACTTAGCTTTCAGAGTTTCAAAGGTGGTTTGACACTGCTCAGTCCAAAGAAAATCAACATCCTTTATTAACAATCCAAACATTGGTGCAACAATCTTTGTGAAATTTTCAATAAACCACCAGTAGTATCCAGCATGTCCAAGAAATCTTCTCACCTCTTTCTGAGTCATGGGGGGTGGAACTCTGATGATGAAATCAATTTTAGCAGGATCGACTTTAATCCCCTTAAATGAAACGTGATTTCCTATAACCACTCCTTCAGTCGACAACATTTTACATTTTTCATGACTTAAGGATAGGTTCATTTCTTGGCATCTAATAAGGAAATTTTCTAAGTTATCTAAGACTTCCTGGTAAGTATTTCCATATACTGTGAATTCATCCATGTAAACCTCCACAAAATCATGAATAAGATCAACAAATATTTCTAGTACTTCTCGTTGAAATGTGGCAGGAACATTACACAATCCAAATGGTAAGTCCCTATAAGCATAGGTGCCCCAAGGACAAGTAAATCTAGTCTTGTCCAATCCTCGGGTGCTATGAGAATCTGATTGTACCCTCTATATCCATCTAAAAAGGAGAAATATTTCTTTCTTGACATGGTATCCAAGACTTGGTCAATGAAAGGAAGGGGAAAATAATCCTTCAGAGTGGCCTTGTTAAACTCCCGGAAATCAACACAAATTCTCCATTTCCCGGTTACTTTCTTTGGTACCACTACAAGAGGGGATACCCATTTAATATCAAATATGGGATAGATGAATCCGACATTTAATAACTTTTGGATCTCCTCTTTTACTATATCTTTGAGTGTTGGGTTCATCCTTCTCTAGGCTTGCCTAACAGGTGTTACTTCCCCCTAGGTATATATATGATGAATGAATGTGGCGGGGTGTATACCCTTCATGTTAGTGTATTCCCAGGGGAATTCCCCTGATTGTTCTTTAAGGACATTTACTAACTTCTTTTGTTGGTCTGCATCTAGCCCATATTTTATATGTAGAAATTTCCCTGGGATAATCTCGTAGGGCATGGTATAAGATGTGGCAGGCTCATCTATCTCAGAGATAAAATATGTCGAAGACAAAATCGATGGGTTCAACTTTTCCTGAAATTCTTCCCCAAACATGTCCTCAAATTGGGGAAAATATTGTGGAAAATTAACACACGTGATACCAAAAATAAACTGGTTTAGCACATTTTCCGTTGTGTGATCTTGAAGTGCCCAAGAATGATCACTTGGAAACATGGGCTCTTCCTAGTCTTCATTCTCGTATGGAAATTCAAGACACCATAGATTCTCCATGATAGTTTGAGCTGGTGGATATATGGTGAGCTTATGGATAGAGAGTCCATTTGATATGGTCATTTCTTCCTCTCTACAACCAATAAATGCATTGGCTGTGGCTAACCAAGGTCTTCCCAAAATAATAGGATGGCCTTTGGTAGGAGCCTTTGAGTGGATGAAAACAAATTCTATTGGGTACTCCCATGAGGCTAAAGTAACTATGATATCATCCAAAATTCCTTCAGGTATAAACCTGGTCTTATATGCTAACTCCAAAATGGTTGGGGTATGTCTAAGAAGAGGTTTTAACTGTAATTCCTCCAAGGTGGTAATAGTAATAACATTGATGGCTTCCCCTAGGGCTATGAGAGTGTTCCCAATGGAAACCTCATTAATGGTTATGGTCACTATGGGGTTTCCTGGGTTCCCATATTTTGCTACCTTAGGCTTCTTTGATATGTACTCAGAAAGTTCCCCTATCAAATGTACTATTGGAGGAACCTTCTGCTTCCTTCCTGGCTTCTTAATACAAAATTCTTTGACCACCGTACTGTAGATTGAAATATACTTAATGGCTTGTAGAAAGGGAATATTGACACAAATATTGTTCAATTCATTCAATATGTCAAATTCGGGTTGGGTGGTAGGTTTCTCGATTACTAATATTTTTGGATAAAGAGGGGCCTTTGTAATTTGTGAAGGTTCATTTTGGGGAAGCTTGGGTTCTTTGTCCTTAGGAATAATAACATCTTCCCACCTAGTGTCATCTATAGGTTTTTGGGGGGTTTCCTCTTCTTCTTCTTCCCAGATGACTACTGAATCCCTCTACCTGTCCAAAAATTTTCCCGACCTTAGTTGAATCTCCTACAATGGAACATGATAAATAACATATGTCGGGAAGGCCTGCATCTCAACATTGTGAAGAGGTTGAGTGGGATTATTATTGGGATTGGGAACTGGTTGTGTTGGTAATAATGTTGGTCTTGGGGAGCTTGCATTCTGATATTGTTACGGTTGTTGTTGTGGAATAAGAGGTAAAGGTGGTGGAACAAAAACTGACAGAAGTTGCGGGATGTTCAGTGAAAACTGAGGGTAAGGATGGTTGAGCATAGGGACATGTGGAGCTTGAGGGTTCCCTTGGTTATTCCCTCCTCTCCATCCTTGAAGCCAAGGATGGTGATACTTTTTAGACCCGTTTTTCCAACTTGGTGAGTTCCACTGTTGTGGTTGTTGATAATAGGGTGGAACTTGAGGTTTTAGATTCGAGTATGTAGGATGATTCTTAGGATGCCAAGGCCTCCTAGGTTCATAAGAGGACTCCCTAGGATCCCCACTTATATACATGGCTAACAAACCAATAAATGATGGACATTTTTTAGTTGAGTGGTCCTCCGTGTAGAAGCCACAAACTGAAATGTTATCTAATGGGCATTCCCTCGAGGAATGCTTCCTCCTACATCTTGGGAAAAATATGCTCATTGCTGCATTTTCCTCCTCCTGTTTATTTTTATTCTTTAGGGTGTCCAACTAAGAACCTATTGTGCTTAAGATATCTATTTTGAAGTTCTCTAAAAGTTTCCCTATATATACCCTTGTGATACCACCTGAACTAATTGGTTTTAACCTTCTATTATAAAGATCCCGAACATTCTTCCCTGTTTTAGCTCTATTCCTCGAGTAATTCTTACACATTTCACATATTTCAGAAAATGGTTCATGGGATATGTCACTTGATGGAATCAGGTTAAGTATATCTAGGTATTCCTCTGAAATCCCCTTAAGGAAAAGATCTCTGAACGCATCATTTGGAAGGTCATGGTACTTTGATTTCTGTGAGATATAAGCAAACCGTTCCATATAATCCTCTAGATTCTCGTTCATTACGAGAATCCTTGGATTTGCAATAATCTTGGTACTTCTTAAGGAATATATCTTTCATGGCTTCCCAAGATCTAATACTGGATTCTCCCAACCCCATGAACCATCTTAGTGCAAAGTCCTTGAGGGTGGTAGGAAAGAGTTTCAGTTTCTGGGCATCTTGTAAGTAGTTATAGCTCCTACACAAGATGTCGAACTCAAATAGGAAGGTATCTAGGTCTTCACTTCTTTTACTGTAAAAGGTGGGCAGTGCTGAGAAGGGAATATTTTTCATATTGACATTCTGTGTGGTGTCCAAAATTGGAAACCCGAAGGTGGTTTTGGTTTGGTTTCCGTCTTCTTCTCCCTCCTCATGTCTTACATTGTTGTGATCCTCTTGATCATCCATAATGGTTTGGTTTCCAAAAACAGAGTACCTAAATGGTTTTATCCTTGAAGAGAACAAAGTATCCCAAGGTTCTTTTCTAATAAAGGTATCCCTTTGGTGGGAAGGTCTTCCTACTGCTTGGATGTCTGGGACTCTACTCAAGTCGATTGAGATTATTGGTGCCAAAGTTTCTATGTCAATTTGATAAACAATTATGTTGGCTGAACTACCAAACAAAGTATTCACCTATTTAGGGTCTATTATGCCTACAAAGTTAGGGTCTCCTGATGGTGGTAAAAAAAAAAGGTTGTGTTGGTTGGTTCTATGGAAGGCTTGAGTGGTTTTTCCTCCTGTCCCACTATTATTGATGCTTCAATTTTCTGTTCTACATTTCTTCTTGTTTTAGTCTCTTCAGAGACTTCTTTAGCTCTTTGGGTCCCTAGGTATGTTCATGAAAGCAAACAAAAATAAAAAATACCATTTGGTTTGGGGGAACCTGTTATAACAGATGAGAAGGTTCTTACCTCTCATCTTAAATTTTCCCCGCCACCAAACTAATGCTAAGGTTTAGAAATGATCTATCTCCTAATTATTTCCTACCTTGAGACAACTCCCCAACAACGACACCAAAAATGATGGGTGTTCTATATGTACTAAATCTCTCAATTAAATTGTCAACCCGAGGTAAGTAAACTTAGAGTTGTAGCACTATATATGCAAAGCTAGAAAATCTAGAGGAAGTATGATCTAACTAAGGATATGGTCTATCTAAGGGTTAATCTACTTAAGCAAAGACTATCAATGAGAAAACCTTATTAATAACTTTGAACTATTTACCCTAAGCAACTTTTAAACAATGGATCGATGGATTATTCCTAAAGAAGAAAATGAAAACCCTACATTAGACAAGTTAACCTATTTAATCTAATGAGAAACAACAAGTAATATATTCAATCTATTCAACTTAATAAGAAGCAACAAAAAATTAATCTAATCAGTCTATTCAAATCAATGAGCATCAACAAGTAAGCAAATAGACAATCAAACAACTAATTTAGTAAAACCATTCAGCAAGTAAACCTATCAAAACCATTCAGCAAGTAAACTAATAAAAACTACTCAACAAGCAAACTCTATTCTTAAGACAAAAATCATAATCATTTCTACTCTACGAAGGTAAATATTATCCTACTTAATCAAAAGCATCATGACAGTATTCAAAGATTAATCAACAACTTTTCTTAATCTACAATAACAAGAAACTTCAAATATGATGATTATGTCTTCAGTGCCTTATGACATCATGATGGCATTTAACGATTAGTGATAGCTCAAGAGGAGTAAATTCAATATTAATTTCTATGGATAAATGAAAAGTATGAATCAATCAATCTAACGAGAGCTTAGCCATCATAAAAGAAATATCAACTATCCCGAAAATCCACGTGATCTCTCAATTTATGCATTAATCATCAATAATAAGAAAAACACTATTCTACTTAATTCAAATGCACTATTATGCTAACTTAAGTAAATTCACAAGATTATAAACTTGTAACTAAAATCTTAATTCAAACTCAAACTTCTAATTTAAAATTGTAATTCAAATCTAGAATTGAGATCTCATAAATTAAACTAAGCTAAATCCATTATTAAAAACTCAGATTACAAATTGAAATGCTTGTAAAAACATAATAAAAAACCTACTTCTATCTTAGCATACTACAATAAGATTGATAAGCAAAATAGATTCAGGAAAGCATGACTAAAACTGAGAATTAAATTAACAAAACTCCCAACTATTAATCCATCGAAACTTGTAAAAGAAATTTTGTGCTCTATGTTAATTAATACTATGTTCTAACTACTCTATTTTAACTTGCAGAAATTCAATTTGACATTTTAACACATAATCTATGTTAGTAGCTTCAAGCCATTCACTAACAAATAAAAGACACAACATAATAGCAACTATTTCCTACAAGAAACCTGCAAAAAGGGAATTAAATGATTAAATGATGAACAACAAACACACAACATTTAAAATAACAAAAACACATATAACAGGAAATGAAACAAATGATAATTACAAAAACTGAAATATGAAAGATATCTATCTATGTATTCACCCAAACCACTGGTGGCCCCCCCAACAGGCCGTGGCTACTTCTCAACAACAAATCACAATCTAAATCAACACGGTTTTGGCATTAAATTAAAAAAATGCATTCTAGCACAAGTTTGTAGAAATGTTTGAGTTACACAAAAAAATAGATTCTAACAATTCTTAACACTTTGTTTGACCACTAATGTGGTATTTATAATGATTACAATCCGATAGGTCGACCAATGGAAGGGTCGACCTCCTCTAAAAATGGTAGATTCCATTAAATGTGTGTTAACAGTCTTTAGCTTCTAGAAACTGAACGATCCACTGAATGATTAGCACAACTTCTTAATATGAGATGTCAAGAGCTCAATAGCTAGAGGCCACGAGGGTGAAAAAAACCCATGTCGCCGATTCACCCAACATAGGCCGCCAATATAACAACCGTCAACTCGCCCGTGCTCTAAGTGCTGGATGCAGTGTCGAATGCAGTGTCAAATGAAGTACCGGATCGGGTGTTGGATGGAATGTCGAACGATCTACTAGATGGAAAATCGCATGGAGAATTCATCCCATGACACACATATAACGCATTATATTCTTTTAGAGATTAAATCAAATCAAATTTAACTAAAATCCTTCACAAAACATCAATTGCACATACCTGGTATAAAGCTATGACGAATTGATATAAAATCCTTCAAAACTTCTTCAAAATGGTTCAATACACATATAATACCAGTACAAAAAGGATTCAATAAGCATCATAAAACAACCAAATCATGATCCCAAAAGAGCCTCCAAAAACACATCTCTTCTCTATCCCCATCCATCTTGAGCTAGACCTCCTATGTACTTATTTATACTTATTCTTGACTTATCAACCATTACAATATCTTACCAAAACCCTAACCCTAGCATGGTTAAGTCTTCTTGCATGCATGCCTTGCATGCTTTCCTCCTTTGCATGCAGCTTTACATTGTATGTGTTTCTTTTCCTACCGGTTGTCTTTCTCCCACTTCGTGCTTCTCTTTCCAAAAATAACCTTTTCCCCAAAATGGGCATGTGCCCAACAATGTCACTCAAAGAATTCATTGGTGGCCAAGATGAAAGCCTCAGAGTTATATCTAGGATCCAACTATAATTTAGATCTAGAAAAGGGTAAGTGGATCAATGATGCATAAATCAGTGCCACAGTCGCTACCACCAAGATCTAGCCAAACGAAACAGAAGAGGCCGAGGAAGGTGAGCACATTTTTCACTCATAGATGTGGGTGAAAGGTGATCCACTACATTTCATTGTTGAGAGCAGAAGAAAAAATAACCTCATCCCAGTAGAGGTCATCAAGCATTTGAGTTTCTGACAACACCACATCCAAAACCATACAATATTTGGTGGTTAAACCAAGGATGAGGTATTGTTTGATGTTACCCCACTTGAAGTTGGGGATGTTCTCTCTCATTATTTTCTCTTAGAGTGAATGGAAGGTCATGATCACATCCCTAGTCTTTGTACAAGGCTCCTCTACATAGTATAAGCAAGTGGACAATGGCGTGGAAGAATATAGGGATATCTTCACCTCACCTACTAGGGTGCCTTTGCATTGTCAGTTCAAGGGTTCAATTGAGCTAACCCTTGGAATTTTGTTTCCTAATGGACTAGTGTATCGGTTTTGTCCCTTCGAAAATGAGGAAATCATGTGCCAAATTCAAGAGTTTCTCCAGAAAGGGAACATTCAACCAAAATCCTCATCCTGTGGAAGCCCAGTCATTATTGTACAAAAGAAATAAGAGACTTGGTGACTCTGTATTGATTACAGAGCTCTTAAAAAAATCATGGCGAGGAACCAATACCCAATTCTCCAATTTGATGATCTTCACAACCAACTCAAGGGAGCCAAGTACTTTAATAAGATTGATGTGAATCCCAACTACCATCGGGTCTCCATAGAATAGATAGATGTATGGAAGACTACTTTCAAGTTTAAAGAAGGTATTTTCGAGTGGTTGGTCATGCCTTTTGTCTTGAAAAATTCCCCAACAACTTTTATGGGGTTGATGGATGACATATTGTGGCCCTTCAACAATTCCTTTATGGTTGTGTATTTGGATGACATTCTCGTCTTCAATAAGAGTTGGGTGGAACACTTGAAACACATTCAACATGTCCTCCACATTCTATGACAATATATGCTATATGCTAACTTAGAGAAATGCTCCTTCACCATGAACAAGGTACAATACCTTAGATACATTGTATATGATCATGATGTGCATGTTGATCCAACCAAGATCCAAATCATTCATGACTGGCCAACCCCCCCAAAATAACCGAGCTTCGAAGATTCTTAGTATTTTCTAACTGATTATCCATTCTAAGGCCTCTATGCAAGGTAGAACAAGAGTAATATAGGATACCATGTGAAATAAGGAGTGCTTGATATTCAGAAGTGTTGGCATAGGGGCAGACCCAGGGTTCAATGCTTCAACAATGCACCAACAAAACCCTAACTATCGGCCCTTTCGGAAACACCTGCGAAGCAGATGAAGTCTTACCCAAGGTAGAGGTAGGGGTGGTTGCAAGACTCAAGTGTCTAAAACCTAGCTGGGACATAGATCTATGATTACAACACTTAACAAAGCACTTAGCAGTTAACCTCCATCAACATTTAACCCTTATTCACATCGTAGATTCAAATCCTAGTTATAGAGCAGCTCAATATTCAACAAGATCTAATACATCCAACACTTAACACATAGAAATAGATCAAATCTAGCATTTATTCACATTACTAAGCATTAAGCTACTATATCAGATGCATCTAACACATATCACTGCACTAGGCATAAATCACATCAACATCATAACAACTATAATGCACAAAGCAACCACAACATAGGATATATGTGGTTCACCCTAGTGTGGGGCTACGTCCACCAAATCTTCTCTTCTTTATTGTCTTCTTTCAATATTCTACAAGCACAAAGCCACAAGAACCCACTACAAATAGGATAGGATATCTGCATGAACCTCGCCAGATCCTCCTTCCCCGAGCTAAGTTTAAGAAAAAATCCTTCTTACAATCTACACACAAGCTTCTTACAACCACTTACACTTAGCTCTACAAGTTCTTAACACATAGTATGCATGAATAATCCACAACTGTTCGCACTTATCTCACTAGCCACATTACATATCTAGGTCTCTCTTACTTACAATGCCTAGATTTCTATTTATACATTACAAAAGGGCCTAAACATGGGTAAACCCATGGGCTAACATCTCATACCCATTACATAAACCCTAAACCAAAAAATTCCCTAATAAGTGAACAAGATCCCACGATCTCCGCTTCGCCTTGTGCTCCACCTTCGACCAGCCTGTCGAAGTCCCAAAATTGGTCAAACATGAGCAAGGTTCTCCAAAACTTGGTCAAGGGACAAAAATCCCCCAACACTCACCTGTGACTTGTCCCGAGTCACTCTGATCTGGGTAACTCTGCCTCAAATGCCTTAATCTTGGCTCAAGCTGCTTCGACCTGTTGCTTTTCCAGAGCCTCCTTCTTGGTGAACTCTTGAATAACATTCTCTTTCATAGGTCCTTCCAAGCACTATTCCACTATGGTGACCACTTGTTCTAGTTCTGCACCTCGTCCTTCAATCTCCTCAAAAAGTATGCAAGCTGCATCCTGCACTGGCTGGAGTCACTGAGTCACATCCATGACCTTACTCTAGATGGCATGAACATGATGTTGAACCGTGCGTTTTTCCTGGGATCATTTCATCCTCTCGACTACTGGTAGTGGCTTCAACTACACTTGCACTGTTGTTTCTTGTTGCTTGGCCTCCTGAAGCTGTGAATCTAGTGACCTTAGTTCAACATCCTCTGCAAGGTGCTCGTAAGTCTGCACACTTCGACTGCTGAGATTTTTACATTCTAGGGCCAATGCCTTGATTCTCTGGATTGCATTTTGGGCAATTTCTTCTCTCTGGTCTCGCACTTCCTACAAAGTGCTTGGCACTGCTTGTAACTCTAGTTCTTCTATCCTCTGTTGGAGATGCTGAATGGATTCGACAAGCTTCCCTACTTGGATTTCCACTGGGTCTTCTTCCATATGTTCTAAGCCCGTCACAGAGAGAATTTCTCTATTGACTACTTCTTTAACTCCAATATTCTCTACGAGTAGCTTTTCCTACTCCTTATGGATCTACGCTCTATCCTCTGCAAACTTGGCTTGGGTGTCATCTTTTTCTTATTGCGCAACCCGACGTTGTTCTATGGCTTCCTCTTTTTATTTATTTAAGGCCTCTGTGGTTTTCTCTTTTTCTTCCTGAACATGATGAAGGCGATCTTTGGTCACATCTTCTATTCAACATAGCTAGGTAGGTTCATCTCCCAACTCTGTTCCTTCTAATGATAGGGGTGCAATAGATACTGCACGGCGAGACTAGAGGGCCTGTTGTACCCCTTTCAACTCTTCTTCAATTCTTTCATACATGGTCTCTTGTTTGGCTTCATTTCACTATAAGATATCTTATGAGGCATCTGAGACAACAACGATGATGAAATCTATGTCATCCATTGTTAGCACAGTATGCATCTATGGTTTAGTAGATTTGGACTTCTTCTACGATGTAGGTTTCGTGGGGGAAACTTTTCTTTTCTTGGAGGTCTCAACTTCGTCAATAGGATCCCTAGGAGGTGTTACTTCACCTTGTTTCTTCTTGTCTTCTTCTCCTTTGTCCTCTTCTTTGTCTACTTCAACATCACCTCCCCCTTTAGGTGAGTCTAAAGTAGTCTTTTCTGATGCGTTGTTCAGGTTCTGTACCTCTTCCTTTTTCTTCCTTCATCTACTGTTGGGTGCATCATACTCTTCGCGAGTAACTACCAGACTTCCGATGAGGTCAGGGTTGGACAGTTCTGTCTGGTTGGCTGGTATAAGGAACTTTGCAGGCCATTCCTTAGTGATTTATTCCATGTCCTCCTCTATGAGTTTATAGTAATTCTGCAGCTCTTCTTTGTGTTCGTATCTGCACATAGTGATATAAATAAAATTTATATTTGCACAGAACTTCACAAATGGTCTGAGCCTATGTAGGGTGTTCGATGTCATTCAAGGGAAAGACTCAATAACCCTCTTCAACTGCAGGTAGTAGGTGTGGAACACCATGTTAGACTGCCATTATTTCTCCATGTCGCTCGAATACCATAGTGTGGTGAACTTCACAACTAAGGGTTCTGATGGCTCAATCTCAGAGAAGGTCGCACCTTTCGACATTTTCCAAGTAATAAAAGCGATGAGGATCAACAACCAACTAAAGTCTAACTCGTAGCCCTGATCCTAAGCTTTGTGATAGTCTTTCTCTAACTGGTTAACGAGGTAGCTCACCTAGTTCATTTGTAGTCCTTCCACGCATTTTCCCGTGAGGTAAAAAATGAACCCTGTGACT
This sequence comes from Picea mariana, assembly GCA_032191745.1. Taxonomy (NCBI): domain Eukaryota; kingdom Viridiplantae; phylum Streptophyta; class Pinopsida; order Pinales; family Pinaceae; genus Picea; species Picea mariana. Next base: position 36,682 of record JASDQU010198340.1, read on the forward strand.
TGCGTGGGTCTGTTATTCCTTACTAGCTTACCAACGATGAATTGGCAAGCTAGGCGAGCTATGCCATTCTGAATGGAGGCTACCTTGTAGCCTCGCTTCCCATTTTCCACATCACCATAGGTATCTTTAATTTTCTGCACCAGGGCGTGATATACAACCTTCCTTGGATAAAAGTCTTGTGCATTTGGTCCTTGTATGCTTAATTTAGTGATCCGATGGATCAACGCCGGATCTACAGTGATGCATCTTTCCAGCCTTAGATAACCACCATGGAAGAGAGACAACAAGATTTTAACACATGCGTTAACCTCCTGATGCCTTCCAAAGTGTGGTATCTTCATCATGTTCAAGATAATGGACCTCGTGATGTCCATAGTCCATGGCTGGGGGATGATCTTAGAATTCTTCCCCTTGGTCCTAGTTAAGTACTTGTGTGGGTCAATCATTCCATGGTTCTTGCAATCTCCCAAGTTGAATTCACTAATCTTCAATTCCACGATTTGTCCTAACTATAGTCCAACTGCGCGTAACCCCTTCGGGAGGTATGCAATAATCAAGGTGTAGTCAAAGTCCCTCGGGACATTGTCACGACTCACCGCACCAGCCAGAGGAGGGATATAATCGGGCAGGATAGAAGTGATGAGCTTCACATTCACCAAGTCATCATGATGCTTGGTGCATTTCTATGTCACAGCTTGTGATGGTCCAGATCCATGAGCAGTTGACGAGGATGCTTGCACTCCTCTCGTCGACGAGGCTTGGACTCCTGTAGACATGACCTTCTCAGTCATGAGGTCTATGAGGATATCTTCGATGGATTTCTCTACTTCTTTGAAGTCACCCGACATGCACACTCGAGATCAGGTATCGCAGGTCGATGAACAAATACTTGATGTAACAGAATGGGTGGTGAGCTCTTAATATGCACTGCGTGAAAGCAACTAGTTCTTCGTGGGCTCGAATAATCACAATTGGAAAAAGTGTTCTCGGTGCAATGCTCGATGGGATAAATAGAAAACATCATAAAAGACTCCTCCAATGGGAAGGAATGCCTCAATCAATGCAATTCCATCCATTATGGTGCGGTCCCAATGGTCTAATGGTGATCTTTCTGGCCATAACTATGGTTTGAGCCATTCTGGAGCATTGGGATAACAGTCGGGATGCCTCCAATGGTCATATTGCTTCGTCGTGGAGAAGTGCCAAGCTTCTCTATTATGATATCCCGATGAAGTTCCATTTCTACAAACCTTCCTTCTGTGAAGTCCTCCTTGGAACTTCCTGTAACTTTTCTAACTTTGCTTTATTTTTGCTGAGCTTTCTGTCTTTCTTTCTTATAATCTAAGTCACTAGTTTCCTCTTTCCATTATTGTTCTTATCTCCTCTTGGAATAGTATCTTTGCACTGTATAGGGTCTTTCATAGGGTTCTAGGGTAATACTTCTTCTCTTTTTGGGGTAGGTGCTCTACTCTCTTGTACAGATAGGTGTTTCAAGTCTTCCTGTGTTGTTTCAACTTCGACGTCCAGATCTCTGGTCCTTAGTAGCTTCGACTGGTCCTCTTGTTCTTCCAGTAAGTGAACTATTCTCCTATCCATGAAATCTCTTAGTTCTTTCTTTTTCTGTTCTAGATCCTACTCTTCTTGTTTCCTTTGTATCTGAACTTTCTCAATCCAGTTTTTTCCTAGCAAAATAGCAAATGGGGCATTGTTCTAAAAACATTTAACGATATCAAATTCTTCTTCTATCGAAGTTCCATGAGCACTCATAGATGTTTGGGTAAGTCTTCCACATAGGGTTATCATCTTTCCTCTAAATAATCCTATTCCTCCTAATGAAGGAACCATAGAAGGCTTTTCCAAAATTTCCTAAGTTCTTTCTGTCATGATATTCACCAGTGTTTCCTCATCCATAACACAGTCTATGTCGAAGTCTCCTATTCTTATTTCTATGCACTCCTTCTATTTTAAGATCTTTTATAAGTTGATATCTCTGTGAACATTCATGGTTTCTTTCATCTGTAATAATATAGTCTTTGAATCTTTATGGGGTTCTATCGTATCCTTAGTTTCTTGGCCTGTCTCATAGTTTTCTTGTCTCATATTTATCTTTTCAACTTTATCAATCATTCTAGGGAAATCCAAAACTTCATGGTCCATATCTTTGCAACAAAGACAACTAGGAACTCTACTAGGGCATTCCTTAGCAAGAGGTCCCAATCTTTTGCAACTATAAAAAAGAGTTAATCCTCTCTTTCTTTTAAATGACCCCCACCCTTTCCTATACTATACACTGGTTGTTACACATTATGTTTGTCATCTCTATGATCGTTAATGATGTAAACCTATCTGTTGCCTTCAGAGGGGTCAGTGGCCTGAGTTCCTAAAGAGAGAAGGGAGAAGAACTTTTCCTGATAAAAGAAGTTGCATTTTCCTATGTAAAGACGTTATAAAAAAGGAAGTTCGCAGGTTGCTATATAGGCAGGGTGCGAGAATGACCCATTCTCG
>JASDQU010198341.1:2077-14806 GCA_032191745.1 Picea mariana
TGTTAGGGAAAAAGAATAAGATAAATCAATCAGTCACCAAGAAATTTAAAGTGCAGAACAGAGCAGAGGGATATTCTTTTTGCATGTAATCGAGATTCATCCAGTTTTCAATTTTTGGGTAAGTTTCTGTTTTCGGTGGTTTAGGCGAGCCCGTGTGTGTGCTCATTAACCACTGGAAAGGTTGAATGACTCCATGGCCCAATACTAAAGGCAAAAGGTCTGTTAAGTTCTTGGAAACCTCACAGGGAGATATCCATCCCAGTTGGAGCCAGATGTTAACTACCAAAAACGCACCAGCATTTTTGAAGGAAATATTCCTAATCTTGTAGGGAAATTTTGACTAGATTCCCTAGCTCCAAATACAAATCTGATTGTACCATTTCAAATCTTACGATCTGTAGATGTCGATCGACTATTGGAACGTGCAAAACGGATATTCTATGGCTGAGAAAATTGATTTTTCCCAAAGGCAGTTTTTTTTTCCCAAAATTCTGACTTTCGGTGGTTAAATTACCCAGAAACTGTTCCAGTCAACCACCGAAAGCCTGTTTTAACCAGAATTTTCGAAATTTCTCCCAGATCAAGAATTTTTGAAGCAAAATGAGTTGGAACCTTTTCCAATAGGTGTCTTATGAATTATCTCACTCATTCCAGCATCTATTTTTGGTCTATGATGAAGAAAAGAACGATTTCAAAGGTAAAAGGGTAATTTCCTTTGAACTGAAAAACAGGGTATCTGGCCAGCTCAACCAACTCGACTTGACTTCAGCAGAAGAAGATAAATTTAGCCTTGGAAGTCTGTCTCTACATCATCAACATTCAACAAGAGGAAAATCAGAGATCTACCACTTTTAGAGGAAATATCCCTTGTATCTTGCAAACAATTTTACTTTCTATTTTTAGTAGATCTGATCCATGTTTTTAGGATCAGATGGTTGTTTTGTAATCTTATAAATATCAGAACAAGACATGAACCTGGGGTTCGATTCTGGAGAAATTTAGTCTATGTTTTGATTGCCTATCCTAATACAAAATCACAGTTTTCTTTTGCTGTTGTAATCAGATTTTTCATCCATCTTTATTCTGTACTCTGTTTAAATTAGCTCAGCTTATGCTCATGATTTGAATGGAGGAACTTCTCATTGTTTAGTGTGACCCTACATTATTTATGTACTTGGTTATTTAAACCCTGCATTCCAATATATTTGGTTGTCTAAGCAATATTCTTCATACCTTTTCTGTTATTTGGCATCTGATTTACAGTTTCTAAAAGCACTGGTTCATTAAGCTATTCTGATAAGTAATCTCTCCATTGTGCTATCTTAGTATCCCATTGATCCACCTACTGAAAATTATTCAATTCTCAAGTTACCAGGCATACTTAGCTTACAACCCTAAGTAGTTCCCTGGAGTGATAACATATGGGATGGAGGGAAATTTGTAGAAGGGAAAACTGAGTGTGGATGAAATGGAGGGTTAATGATACTACGGAGGCGCAAGAAAAATAGAACCTTGAAGAGATAACCTGGGACTCCATTGGGAAAGCTAGAAAAATGAGGAGAAGGAGTATGTGGTTGATTCATGACATGATGTAAGACTATCAAGACTCCCATCCCTAAAGGGTTTAAAAAATAGCATGAGTGTCAAAGTGCCAAAGGGTGCTATGAATGGAACAACTCATGTGGGGGAGAGTGCTACCAGGTAATAGTACCTAAAATTAAATGGCGATGTCAGTACTGTAGAGCTAGAGATGGGGATCCTAAAGGCAAATCTCAGATGGTGTGACTGGAGATGCAATTGAGATTCAGAGGAAATGATTACATGTCATTGTTGATTATATACATGAAGGGGTTGCGTTGATGTATGATGACCAAGTACCTACACATATAAAAACCAAATACCCAACGTGAACAATATCTGAAGAGAATCGAACATACAAGAATTTATTTGATAATTTTGAACATGAGCATGCGTACTTGGATGGGGTATGAAAAAAATGGTGCCCCGAGGACTAATGATAAAAAGTTTCCCGAGAACTATCTTGGTGTAGATGGTGGGATGTTGATCCCGTGACTAAAGATGGATCAAAAAATAGAGACCCGGAGCTCCCAGAATGGTGTTTGGAAGTTTGGAAGAAAGCCCTATATATAGCTATAGGGACCACATTGCCACCTCATTTTTACTTGCTRTTAGAGTGWCTGGACAAGAGGTATTCAGAGGAGATTTGGAGATTCTGGGAGAATGAGGCAACCGATTTAGGACCAGTGAGATTCAGGTTAGTAGTCTTATCGTCCTGCATAGAAGTAGATTTTTAATTTGTGGTCAGGGTCATATGGGGGTTTTTATGGGTGTGGGCCCCCCATTGCGTGGGAGATCCAAAAATATGCGTGCATGGGTGCATGCCTATTATCTAGATATCCATGCATGGGTGTGCCCATAGGGGGGAAAAAGGCATGCATGGTATGCATGCCTGTTTTCTACACAACTGCGCATGGGTGCACGACTGTGTAGTGGACAGGCATGCTATGATGTGTGCATGTGTTTGTGACAGGGGTGCATGGAGGTGCCCCTGTAGGGAGGACATGCACACACATGTGCGCACCTGTGGGATGGATAGACACGCAAGTGTGCATGAATGTGGGGTGAACAGGCATGCATATGTGCACACCTGTGGGTTAAATAGCTGCGCCTTGGGGGCAAGACTGATGGGTGCAAAATTTATCTTTTTTGGATATTTTAATGTGTTTTATGGTCAATATGGCTGACCTAGGACAAGATTATGTGGTTGTAGGCAATCATTTGCATGATGTCGATCCATTGGCGAGAGCAGGACTGGTCACAGCTGAGGGATGTCGTGGTGATTGAGGAGTCGAGGGTTCATGCCACTTTGGAAGCCTGTGGGCTACTAAAGTTCTTCGAGTGCCCGTTGATATGGGTTCAGGAGTATCTTTTGCAGTTTCTAATCCAGATGTGGAGTCTGAATCTACATTGATTTATGGTGCGAGGAGAGCAGATTTTCCTCACTGTGGTGGAGGATGTATACTTTCTGACTGGGCTCTCTTTTCGGGGAACGCCCCTATAAACGGTGCCTATGTTACCTACGAACATGCAGCTAGCTACCTTGGGTTGGAGGTATTGTTTGAGGGAGAACTTCATGTCAGGATCCATAGCGAGTATCAAGGTGATGGATGCTTTAGCTCATCACTGTGTAGCAACGATGATTGTGAGGGTATATGGGTCCCTTGCAACTTAGCGAATCAATGGTGGTTAACTAAGGGTTATGGGGAGGGAACTAGCCACAGAGCATTTTTCATAGGGTTTGATGTTGCATGCCAAGATGGTAGGGAAGCTAGACAGATGTCGGACTGTGGACTCAGGGGACTTTGTCTTTGGGTCCATCTTGGTGGCCTGGTTTTTAGAGAGGGTGTCAATGTTGTGCCCTAGAGTTTTATTGGGTGCACTTGGTGCGCGAGAACCACAACTGAGGCAATGGTTGATGATTTCGATTTTCCATGGTGGTGGTGAGGGCGGCCATTTTTTCATGGTTGAGGTGGCACAGGTGTGGCAGTAGATTCCGCGGATCATACTATAGTATCCATACTATGGTGTTGACTTCCGAGGTGATCTGGATATGGTGTTACCTCCACGGAAGGTGTTTGATCACCGAGGTATGTTTGTGATTTTGATATGTTGATTTTTGAGATAGCATGACATGTGTATTTTGTATAGATGCTGATACTATCGTTTGGTTGTTTGTATGTGCAGATGTGGGACCTCGTGGACATGAGGTTGAGATGATGAGAGCATCGGCTTGTTAGGAGCTTGGGATACCACCGCAGGGAGGGCCACGGGTAGGAGAGAGACGTCGGCATGAGGACGTTGAGGTGAGACCAGTTGTTGATGAGAGAGCGGTTAGGAGACGTCATTTTGATGACCCTAGTACTGGGCCATCGCATGCTCCTCTGGTGGAGGCTGGGGGAGATTTTGAGGATATTCATCACTGCTTGGAGGCAGTGCTACAGGGTGTGCCTGAGGGCATGTGGTTGCACATCTAGGACGAGGGCATCCTGAAGTAGTGTGTGGGATTTTTGTTGATGTGGTGGACCATGGTGCAGCGAGCAGCAGTAGCAGGTGTTGCGATGATCGGACGATTACCTCCTGGTCCAGAGGGAACAATAGTGGGTGGGGCACCACTGCCTAAGGGAGGGGTAGGAGGTGGTGTGGTAGAGGCACCTTGAGTGTTGCTCTATGTATTTTTGTATTTTTATATATAGGCTAGTGAGCCCATTTTGGTGTAGTGGCACTAGTTTTATACCAAGGTGCTTTACTGGCCTACAGATTTTGTATATGATGTATTCTATGTGTATGTAAAATTTTTGATGGCATGGTTTGACCAATTTATATATATGTATGAGTATACATTTTGGGGTCTTTGTGATGTTTACATGTGTTTTTTAACATGTTGATGATGTCTAATCTATATATGCTGTGATAGGCTCTTGATGGTTTATGTGTGTGTAGAGATATCTTGATGTGATATATTCCAATTGAGTATAATATTAGCTAGGTTATATTTAATTTGATTCAAATGTCTTGGAATATGTGTAAATGTAATGAAATCAAAATGTCGAGATAAAAGTCTAACTTGTAGATATTTGCAAAAGAGGCAAGGATCGCAGACATGGTACACATTGTTGAGATGGAGGACAACTAGTTGAAAGTCAACAAAGATGCTAAGGTGACAAATACGAAGATGATGGGCATCGGCATGGAGGCCAATTATGGCAGTGTACTTGGCTTGGTTTTTGGTTGATGAACCCAAACATATGTTGCTAGAGTGGAGCAGTTCATGTGAGGGGGTATAGAGGGTCCAAGATGATGAAGTGAGATTTTTTGTCCACTAGCTAGTGCCATTGGCATAACCGATGTGGTAGGTCAGTGGAGGAAGCATCTGTCAATAACAAAAATGATAGTTTAGATGTGAGGGATGGAAAAAAGATTAAAAACACTATAAAAGAAATAACCTAATGTAGAATGGCTATGCTTAGGCATAAAATTTCTTTAAGTATAACCCATTGACACATTCTTTGAGAGACAGGCCTTTGGCAGAAGCCAAGATGTATGCGCCTTTGGTGAGGCAATGTTGGATAATGTAGGGGCCATGCCATAGTGACTCGAATATGACATGACTGAGGGTATCATGAGCAATATCATAGGCAAGGATGAGGTCACCTTCGTAAAATGAGTGAAGGTTGACATGGTGATCAAAGGTGGCCTTTGACCGTTTCTTGGCCACCTCATTGTTTTGTAATGAATATCGACGATCTTCATCTAGGGACTCTAAGTTCAACAAACACTGCTCCATTGGAGCAGTGTCAGGTAATAGCTCAATTATGGTACATAAGGTGGGAATTTTGCACTCGATGGGAAGAGTGGCCTCAACCCCATGGACTAGATGAAATGGTGTGAAACCAGTGGTTGTTTTCATGGCCGTACAATAAGCCCATAGCGCGAAAAATAACTTATCATGCCAATTGGTCTTATGTTTCTTAATTGTGTGCTGCAACATGGTCTTGAGGACCTTGTTAATTGCTTCAACCTGTCCGTTATACTGAGGGTAATATGGTGAGGCAAACTCGTGGGAGAATCCCAACTAAGATGAGAGTTCAACGAAAATCTCATTCTTGAAATGTTTCCTGTGATCGAAAACTAGTTGGAGTGGTACTCCAAAGTGGGATATGATGTGATTGAGATCGCGAAAGTCTGTGCAGACATGAATAGTGCCCTATTTTTTGTTAATGGGTACAGGTTTGGAAACCCATAAGGTATAGGCGATGTGGTAGATGAACCCAACCATGCATAATTTTTCAATCTCAGCTTTGATAGCCACGACTTTGGATGGGTGTAGCGGTCATTTTTTTTGACGAACTAGTGTAATATTAGGCCAGGTGTCGATGTGATGTTTGACAATAGAGAGATCAAGGCCAACCATTTCTGTGTATGACTAGGAGAAAATATCCCAATATTCTTGAAAGAGGGATTTATAGGTGGTGACTTCTTCAAGAGTGAATGCGGCGCCAATGATGATTTCCTCGATGACTCCATTTTTGATGAAAATATAGATTTTGATGGTCGGGGAAACGTTGGTCATGTTTCCTTCTTTAAAAGCACTAGGGGCAGGAATGGGGATGTTGAACCACTTGATATTCCCTAATGGGATGAAATCCTTGGTTTTGACTACGTATATGGGGTGTTGGTTAGGAGGCATGGAGGCTTCCTATGGAAAGAAGAGTGCTCTATGGTGTAGTGCATCCCATGGGTAGTTGGGGATGTTTAGTTCTTCGAGTATGTCCTCATCACAGTGGAATTGGCAGGAATACAAGGGATCGTAAAGAGTGATATCGGTGACTATCACCGTGTGGTTGTCCTTTGGTTATGAAGAAGCAACGGGAATGACATAATGAGATTGTGATGGTTTTCTCGACATAAACCGAATATCGAGGTACTGAGGAGTACCAGTGGTAGTTGGATGTAAAATTTCCATAGGGAAATGAATGGGAGAATTGGGGGGATTTGGGGGTAAATCCTCGGATAAGTCATCAAAGAACCACGGAGGAATTGGGAGTGCCTATGGTTCAGGATAAATGATATGAAGAATCTCAAGTGGTGAGGTAAGGTCAACCATCGATTCTGTAGGGGGCGCAGGGGTTTGAATAGGGGTCATTTGGCGTTGCTTGTATTCAATGATCATAGGACATTGATATGTAAAATGATATAAGGATTCACATAGAGAGAAAGGGCATGTCATACATTCATTGACTGAATTAGTTATATAATGGATGTTAGTGATGTTTGGTAGGGATGATGTAGCTGGATTGGGTTCATTCTGGAAGCTTTGGCATACTGCGACTAATGTCTGTCGGAAATGAGGTAGTGTTGGGCAATGGTGTGTATAATGGCCATATTATGAACATATAGTGCAAGTGAACTTGGTTCGCAACCCTTTGCAACTTGAGTTAGGGGAGGTAGTAGGAGTACTTGCTACAGTGGCGAGCGGTGATGGTGTTTGATTGAGTCGAATTAGGTTACGTAACTTCGGTAGAGATGGGCATTTGTTGGTTGCGTGTCCATCTGTCTCACATAGCGTGCAAGCAAGTTGGATGCGTGGGGGGAGTGGAGATGTGGGAACCTTCTTTTTTTGCCTGCCCCAACTATGGTAGGGAAGTTAGTGAGTGGAGATGTAGAGGGTATGGTGGGAGTGAGGATGGGAATCTTCATTGGGATTCCTTCCATTTGGGGGGGAAGGGATGGTTGAGGAACCATCTCTAGTGGATGTAAATACCAAACTAGAATTTGCAACACCATATTAGGGAGAGTAAGCATTGCAGCTTCTTGGAAATCTTGTACACCAGGTGGAGGGTAAAAGAAGGGGATTTGAGTACTTGCTTGAGGAACTGTCTCCCAAACAGGGATTTGGCCTTGGGGAGAAGTGAAATCGTGAACTGGTGGAGTTGATGAGTTTGCAGGAGGCTCATGAGGGAGGAGCTCTGTGACTAGTGGGACATCAGATATGATAGAAGCCTCCCTAGGAGGAAGGGTATCCTCCATGTTAGTTCCTTTGGATGATACAACACATACCTGATTGGAAGGATGAAGGAGCGGTGGTGCACCATGGTAAGTTCCTAACAATGATGGGTCTTTTAAAATCCCAGGGCCCATTTCGATGAGTGGGTATGCTTCATGACTAATGTGGATGAGAGGGAGAATGTTATCGATGTTGGCAGAATGGTTGGGCTTGTAATGTGAAACTTGGTCAATGGTAATGATCTTCCCGTTATGGGGGAACATCATGGTTTGAAATATGGAAGAGGCAACTACCTTCATAGATTACATGTAGCTACGACTGAACAAGATATTATAATCGAGTGGGGCATCGATAACTTCAATGTCGATGAGAATGGTCTTGCCCCCGAGTTCTACAGGGACATTTTGAAAGAGCCTTTCAGGAGAATATGGTCATCCATCATAAGCTATTAAGGTAATGGTAGATGGTATGAGTTCATGGGAACCAAGTTTCTGCCATACATATTTGGACATAATGCATGTGGATGCACCTTCATCGATGATGCATCGATGAACTGTAATGTTCCAAATTTTCACTGGGATTTGAAAAGCAATTAGAGCGGGAAGGTGAGGTTATCCACTGTTAAGATCAAATGTGATGAGTTGAGTATTCATGGGGTCGACCTCCCCCAAGGTAGAAAGTAATGATTTCCACTGAGTGGGACAAGTTTGAAGGACTTCTAAGACTAACATGGTAGCCAGGGATTGTGCTAAGTCATCAACCAAACTATAATTATGAACCGCCCTAGCCTGGGGGTTGTGGACATTCTTGCGCAATGGGATGCGAAGGATGTGAAGAGGTGTCTCCGCATTAGGGAGAGGAATCACTAATGGGGGTCCCATTGGTGCTGGGATTATTTCTGTAGGAATGGAAGGAGACTTAGTGGGTGCACGGTATTGATGACTACGTGTTTGCAAAAGGATTTCTTCCTCACTGGTGAGGAGGATAGTACAATCTATAGGATTGTTTGGATTGAGATACTTTCCCAACTGTGGTGGGGTAGGCTGCATATCCTGTTGGGTGTTCATCACACCCTGGTGTGGGATGGGTTTCTGCAGCATGGCTAGGGGTGGTTGTTGCATGTATTGTTGTGGGGCCTATTGAGGGGAAGGTGGTGTTGGAGAGTGTGGTACACTACCTGAGTCTTTAATCCATTTAAAATCAGTGATTTGGGGACAATGATAAGTATAGTGACCGAACTCACCACAAAGGGTGCAAGGGAAGGTGGTTATAATAGTATTGTTATTTATCCCTTGATGCCTGTTGTTATGGCCCCCCTGGGGGTCCTGATTCTCTTGATTTTGGTTGCCCCCAGTAGGTTGGTTTTGTTGGGCATGATTCCCACCTTGACCTGAGTTTCTATTGTTCCTATTTTTTCCTTTATTTTTGGCATTATTCGACTGATGGGTCAGATTTTCCATATTCAGCTGTTCAAAATTTTGATATTGCTAAAGGGGAGAGGGTTGAACAAAATTCACCCCAGCGTGAGGGTGTGGGGGAGCCATGGGCTGTGGAGGACCAAGGAATAGAAAGTACAGATTCTGTGGTAGTTGTGATCCATAAGGTACATAGGAAGGCGCGACACTTTCTCTAGTACTTAGAGTATAAGCTGAGGTAGAGGGAGTACCAAAACTTGTCTGGATAGGTGGGTGTATTGGGGGTGTTGGCGGCGGCCCACTGATGGGTGGAGGAATAGAAGCAGGGTCTGGTTTTTGATAAGGGGGTGGAGGGTAATAATATGTTCGCCCATATGCCGATGGATATTGAGCTGTGCCATACATCAGTTGTTGTTGGAGTTGTGGACTGTGGTGTATGGTATTACCAATCAATCCGTCTGTTGAGTGAGACATCCTAGGTTTATCTTGGTCGAATGGCACCGGTTTTGGGAGGTCAAGAAGTACTGTGTATACGTACCTTGATTGTGAATAGATGAGGTCATACTTTTTAGCCTTACTGATGGCTTCTTCTTTTGATTGGGGGAAGGTGGAAGCCACATCTTTACCGAGGAGAGAGACAAGTGATCTGAGAAACCAGTCAAGACATTGTTGTTTGGTGGTTTCATCTTTGCGCACACTACATTGTTTGTGCCACTTGTGAATGTGATCAGCGATATGTGTGGCTGAGGTTTGTTTGAAATTAGAGAGTAGTTCAAGACCATTGTCATGCAGGATTGGTAATTAGAAGAAGGTCAAAAATGCTTTGGCCAAGGACTCAAAAGTTGCATGGGACCTCGATTTTTCGTCTACATACCATTTGGCTGATGGGCCAATGAGTGTACATTGAAATAATCATAGTCGAATGGTGACACAAAGAGGTTTTCCCTATCAACCTACAGGGTTTCTTCACCTGACCTCCTTCTCACAGGATCGTTCTCAAAATCCCCTCTTCTTTTGAGCTGAAGCGGCTCCTTAGATTCCCTCTGGAATCACTATGCAATTACCCGATCCACAGGTACTTCTTTACCTTCAACGGCCTTCAGCACTTGACCGTGGTTATCCCCGACTCTGTATCAGGGTTCCGGGTTTCACGGTTCTCGCTGTCGAGAACTCCTCACCTCTCCAATCCTCGATTTGTGATGAGTTCCTTGTCTATGAGCTAGCCCCTAATGGATATACCTTGGTCCATACGACCACTCCAATAAGACCACAGCCTTAATCTTCTCTATCAGGGTCTCATGCTCTAAAACCCGATGTGCTTCTTTATGCGCTAGCCCTCCTGGCTAAGCTTCCACCATATGACCCTTGCCCCGTGTATGTGGCCTTAACTCCTCCGCGACTTCGCTACTCACGACATTAAATACCAAAATCTCAGCCCTTCCACTCACGAGATCCCAACATGCGATGTGCCACCTATCCACTTATCGACCCTTGTGGCCCCACACCGGTCTCGAGTGCCGATATCCCGATATGACATCAACTCGGCCCCACAACACAGAGCTCTCGCCTCTTCGCCACTCATGAAGTCGAATGACTTCTTCTTCCAATCTTCGATGCCTGAGTCCTTGATGTGGGTAATCTCGTGACACGTGTCCACTCAAATGAATGGTCCAGATCCTCATCAATATTTCTCCCCTGCTATTCACGAAGGACTAACCTCCGTGCAACTTCCTGTAGAACTGACGACTATCGGGATCTGCCCCAGATCAGACGACCCAGATCTGTTCTCTTTGTGCACTCTAATTCGGCTGATCCTTGGACTTTGAAAACCAATGGCCTATATTATATCAATCGATCCAACAGCTACTATGATCCTCCCTGAGCTTCCTGCATGCCTGCTCCTGTGCTTAACCTCTGTGCGGATTTTCCCGATCCAATGGTTGTTGGGATTTTCGAGTGAGATCCGACGGCTATCGGTATCCTCGCTCTGTGTCCTTCCTGAGATTTTCCTTCGGGACGTGAACTCCTCAATGGTCCAGATCTCTTCTTCAAACCGATCTAATGGTTGACGCTTCTCCTCTTGAGCTTCCTGCACACTTTCTTCCCAGACTTGGGAGAACTTCAATCCTTCAAAGGTCTCACCGTTTGCCGCCTGTTTCCTCTACAATCTCCACAACCTTGAGCCTCGCTGTGCGTTCTTCATGACGCTGCTCCTTGTGAGATTTTCCTTCTCGAACCCTTAAAGGATTCCAACGTCTATGCTCCTGCAGAATCATCTCATGCACCAAAGTGCTATCTCTTATGATCTTTCACAAACACTCAGACCCCTTGGGGGATTTAGTCTTTCTTCTCCTCTCAGATGGAGGATGAAATGGATGCCCTCCTGGCTATCTTTCTGCTCAAGCCTCTTATTGAGTACTTATGGGTATTCAGCAACCCAGTGAAGATCCCTCAGTGGATACTTCATTCAAATGGAAGAACTTAAAAAGAGTTCTCTATTCTCCTATGTCTGTCTGCACACTTCCTCGATACCCTCCTGGCGGAGTACCTTCTCCACAAAACATTCAACAGTTTTGGGTTCCTTTTGTGCACCCTTTGCACTTGCTCAATGCCCTCCTGGTAGATCTCTCAGAATCCTCAGTGATTATGGTATTCCTTCTAACTCTCAACAGAGTTCTTCTCCAACGCAGCCCGTGCGTATGCTCAATGCCCATCTGGTAGAGCTCTCGCAGAACTTACAACAAAGTTTTGTCTGCAACTGTGTTTCTCATACATAGACTTGCCTCCAAGGTATTCATCAACCTTGAGGTCTTCCTCCTGAGCTATTGACTTCAGTCTCTTGTGCCTCAGCACGTCTTTGTCTAAACCCCACAGTGTTCAGAAGTGCACCCTCCTATGCACGGCTCTCAGAACCCTCAGTGTTTTGTCACACCCTCCTGGTATGAAGCCCCAAAGACCTTCAACCTGAATCAAACACACTCCTGCAGAATGAATCAACATAACATACATTCACAGCATATATAGAGAACACACATAGACATCCATTCAACACAAAAAATGCAGGAAAAACTGCTCTGTTATATTCAATGGCAAATGCATGTATTTTACAAAGGTGTTCTCAAGATCTCCTCGACTCTTCTTTTCTCTCTACTATCACTAACTCAAAATGAGATCTGAAAATCTCTTTTACCTGAGGGGCTCATCAAGCGCTTCCCTCTAGGTTCACCTACTCTTAATAAATTACATTCAATGGATGTCTAGTCCAGAATCGGATCTAGATCTTAGCCGATCTAGCATTAAAGACGATCTTATCTAATGCCTTCACAAAAGCACGGCTTCCATGGCTCACCAGCCTAAGCATTTAATTACATTGAAATTCAAATTTAAATGAGGCTACGCCTCCCTTTTAGCATATGAATGCATGCACGCTGACGTGGCTAGCTGGTTGGCTGGCTGATGTGGAGAGATGCTCCTACATAAAACTCCTCAGCTACAAAATCATGAGCTCCTACTCATGTGCTTCCTCTCTAAGAAGGTTGGAAATCCTCCTGGATCCCAAACAAATATATGGAGCTTCTCATCTGCTCCATTCTACTACTATTGTTGCTTCTGCTGCATTGTTGCTACTGTTGTTTCCCTTCTGCTCAGCCTCTCCTCACTGGCAGTTTTTGCTGATCTCAACATCAGCCTTCTTATGTCCTTTATCACCTCATCCAGCTGCTCCAGTGG
>JASDQU010198343.1:8823-19496 GCA_032191745.1 Picea mariana
AATACATCTTCTTTTGTAATTCATTTATGTCCCTACGCATTTCTTCACCTTCATCAAGAGTCCAAGTAAGATTTTTTGGAGGCTTATTTGGTGTAGAAGTTCCCTTTTTTGGTGGCATGTTGGCCAAGTATCACTTTTGAACCTTGATTTTGAGGTGGTTCTGATAGACAATATTTCTTCTGTTGTATCTCCCAAGTTTCGGCCCTTCTAGGTATGAAAATTTGTAGTTCTTTGATATCTCTTCTCTACAATGCCATAGGTCTGATCAAAATTGGATGTTCCAAGTAGAATTTATGTTAACTTCCCCACAACTTGCCAATTTTTGGCCTTTCCAAGAGATCTCACTTGTATAGAGTGCCTCGCACAAAATAATTGATATACAATTCAGAAACTCACACCAAAAACACTACAGATTGTCCATGATCCAATGAAACCAATCCCACACAATTTGGATACTCTAGGAAGAAGTTATGATTGTTTTACCTGGAACACCTTCTTGAGACTAGTCAATAGGACTAGTTAGATACCCTATCTTACACAGGGTGTATCTACAAATTTAAGATGACCCAGAAGTTGAAATTTTTACCACAGATACCTTACTAATTTCTGCAAATATCCTTTGGAGTTCAGGGTCTGATACATTACAGAAATTTTTTTATAGAGAAAATTATGCAATGACTCAGTTCAAGATGATTCCAAAACCCTATCTTGTACAGGATGTATCTCCGAAAGTATAAGGCCTCAGGAGATGAATTTTTAACCCAGCGTACCTTGATCCATCTACTAAATATCAACCAATCCGTTCCTTCTGAAAAATTGTGGAAAAAAATTTATAGCAAAAATTCCAAGGTGTCTCAGATGTAGCAGCGAAACCCCAAGACCTTGAGCTCTGATACCATATGTTATGAACCAAATATCAATATAGCATAGAAAAAACTCAGAAAAAGTACTCAACACCTTGAAAAATAGATAATTTCAGATAATAATCCTCTTCGAGGGGGTAACCTCCTTTTACCCCACTTAAATGTTCAAGTACAAGATGATTCAAAATGAAAATGTCTCCTTGGTATATACACGAGACTAGGAGGTATAATTACAACTAATGGCCTAAAGCTGACATAGATAAAATAAAATTACTAATATAATATGCCCCAATTAAGGGATAATGAGCCAATATTAGAGCTTAACAAGTTTTGGTTTGGGGAGGTCTAGGAAGAATTTCTATTTTCTTCTTAGAAGATGGGGTTATTTCTTCCTCATTACTAAGATTATCTTTCAAGCTCAAAATATATTTTTCAATCTGGCTTGCCTCCTCGAAGGCTTCTAGTAACGTTGACTTCTTAGACCTTTTAACCCAATTTGCTACATTATGGTGTAGATATTTGGTGTAATATGCCACAATGAGGTTTTCCGTGGGCATTGAATCAATGGGGATTTGATTTTTTAACGTGAGGAACCTTTGGTTAAAATATTTTACTTTCTCCTTAGGGTTCATCTTTAAGATGGAGAGTTTCATGACTAATACTTTAGGGGATTTATCATCTCCGAACTTCTCTAGGAAACAAGACTTGAATTTGTCCCAAGATACAATGGTGTGAGGTTGTTGGGCGAAATACTATGTAGAGGCATTGCCCTCAAGCGTGTAAGGAAAAAGTCTACATACTACATCTTCATGTTCTACACTTCGGAGTCTAATGGATAGCATGAATTTTCTTATTTGATCTTTGACGATTTGTTTAGAATTAGGATTGAACTTAGGTAACCATTTCTCCGGATATTTTGGTAAAGGGCGTTGGGTCTAGGTATGGCCAGATTGTCTTGGTTGAGCCACGGTCTTGCGGTATTGTTTTGATTTTCCATGGGTGTAGGTGGTTTCGAAGGCTGAGATGGTTTAGATGACGCACTACCTTCGTCAGAGGATTCTCCTTCTGAAGAGGAAGGAGATGAATGAGGTGGTGAAGGTGGGATACCAGATCCTCTGGCTCCAAGAGTGGGGGTATGGTCAGGATATGTGGGATTTAAAAGAAAACTAGTGCCTTCAAGTTGCTCTCTGATATCAGAGAAATCTAGAGGTTGATTCATTGGCCGACCAGGTTGTCTGATACGGGCCAAAGCACTGTGTGTCCTTAAAAGTGACTGACGAACAATTTCTTGTACGTTGGACACTNGAAAATGACAGTCCGTCAATTAGAAGAGCGAGTCCGGTCCGGGGTTGTCTATATAACCCAAGTTGTTTGGTGTAACTCATTCTGATGGGTTTAATGGCTCTGTTAGCCAATCTAAAATTCCTAAAGAAACAAAAAATAATGAAGTAACTAACTAATTACTAATTACCATGTATATATGTACATACGTATGACGTAACTATTGTAGATATATTTAAATAGCACATTTACTTATCTGATTTATGTACATGATATACACACTGCAAGTTTTAATCTAAACTTACAAAACTCAATGTGAAAAAATGACTTCTTTGAAAATGTAGATAAATAAAGCACATAAGATATTTTTTCGTTTTTCCTTTATCAATCTAAATTAATAAGAAAAATACTATGAAACAAAAATATGTGGATGATCAAAAGCCAGACCATATACTTGAGTTTTAGTGATTAATAAACGACAGAAAAACATAAATGAGCTAACATGTTAGTGAGTTAACGATAGGCATCCAAACATCTGTATGATTAGAGAACAACCAACCACCTTGTCCAAGAGGGAAACCTACAATGAACCTTAAAATTGTTCTGAATAAATGTAGAACAATGTGTTGGAAGTTGAGTTTTAATAATAGAATGAATGATACAAATAGTTGTTGTGATCTTATGATTGCAAGAAATTATATTTGAGATAAATCTAATTGTAACAACGTGCATTTAATCATTCAACTAAAAATTAAAGAGAAATCATGTCATTTGATTTGAATAAATGATCACTTTGTTTAATATCTGAAGAATCAAATATGGACAGTATTTTAAAAGGAATTATCCCAAAAACATAACAGATTGTGAAGTCTAAAGCTATCAAAAACTATCAGTTTATCAAGATAAACAAACTATAAATGAAAACACCGTTTACAGGAAGCTAAAGCTGAAATGAAAATTTATGTTCCATTCAAGTTTGTGAATTAATCGTCCACCTTCAGCCCCAGGAAAAGATGTCTTCTATTACAAAATACTATGTATTTAAAGAGTTTAGGAAAACTAAGTATCCTATCTTATATAGGATCAAATCCCAAGATGATTTACTAGTTACAAAAATAGAGGGTGATAAAACCACTCAATATCAAACTGTATCTCCCAAAATTATAAAAGATTTGTTTTTGTTTTACAAAATGAGCCAAAAGAAATGGATAATTAACTAATCCCATAAATAATCCATCTTTTGAGATCACCGCAAGATACATGATATCCTGAAAGAAAACGAAATGAAGAAATTATGCATTTATTCAACTAATATTTTCCAAAAATTTTCATGAGAATTGACTGGCTACAGAATCTGTTGATTCTGTAGCTAGAGTTATTTTAAACAATAGAAATCTAATTCAATCCATATTAATAAAAAAAAATCAATAAAAGCACAACTAAGATAAAAACAAATCTTTACCTTTCAATTGAATACTAAATTCGACTCATAAAACCTCAGAGTTGATCACTGCTTTGACACACTCAACATTTTTTATTATGACATTTCCAATTCTTTTCCAGTGTTTTCCTTGCCTTTGTGCACTGATCTTGAGTTCATGTTTTTCACTTGTTAATGAGTCAATCTGAGCTATGAGGGTCTTTACCTTTCTTGAAGGAAGGGGACATCTGTGTAATATTTGCCTATCCAATGCAAACACACTTTACACTGTGGATCTGGAACAGTCGGTTGAGGAAACACATGATTGTGTGTCAAAACACTACCACTTTCCACTGTGGGTTTTTGACTGGGTTTGATCTGTGGAAAATCTTCGTTATGTTTCAGGCATGGTGGCAGATTATGTACAAAATCGTAAGTCTGACTAAGATTCAATTTATGGTAATTTGGGTCTTCCCTTGCCAAGAAATTTTCGATCTCGGAATCAGAGCTCTCATGGAACTCAATCACTTTGATCGAGCTCACATGAGTTTTTGTTTTATTTCGTAAAATCCTTGAGATTAATCTCCTAGCTCTTTTTTTATTAAACCCTATGTCCGAGTTGTTCTTTGACAGTTTGGGCGAGTGCCTATTTACAATCTTTGCAATGGTGTGAGGGAAAACATACTTCTCACGCTTAGGAGATTTAATGACTCTAGGATCAACATATTGTTGTTTGAACATAGGCTCATTAATCGCATCCTTATCACATGGTTCTTTTCATAAGAAAACTGGTCTGTCAGTGGAAGGAGCAGGGGGATTTTCCAGCATAGGCTTATCAGCCACATGCATCTCTACAGAATTTGATGTAATGAAGCCGTTGCGAGTTAGGAAAGTATCCTAATCGTCGCCCTATAGTTTCAAATGATGGACTAACAACAACCTAATTAACCCATGGTGGAATAAACTGGAATTCAAACTCTACATTTTATATCTCTTAGCCATTTTATATAAACTCCTCAATAAATAAAATGGTATGTTTAACTGAAAACCGATAAAGTGTATTAACAGTCTTATGTGGTAAAGGAAAACAAGCCCGTAGCATCCTTCGCAAGTAACAAATTGCCCAGTAACCCATGTCATCTATCTTTCAACAGATAAATTGGCATACCTTTGTCACAACACTAGATCTTTCGAGAGGTAATGAATAGACTCCGTGGCACCTCCTCCAACTTGGAATTCTTAAACCATTTTTTCCCAATAAGGGGAAGGCCCATTTCCTCGCTCAAAAATTCCTTGGTGATTTCTAATTGAACATCACCCACTTTAGCTCGGCATCCATCGAAAGAGAGGGTGAACTCCTGGGCTGCTTGCAAGTTGTAACTCTGAAATTTCTTGAGAAACTCAAACCAACCCTGAATCTTAAGGTTTTCAATCGCATCATCATACAGAAGCAAGGTTTGGGATCCATTTGGTTTGACACTGACGACAGGGGACATAAGAGTTCGGACAAGAAATCATGAAGACACAGAGTTCATTGTGAGTATGAAGGGTTTCAAAAGCAGAGGAAACAAAAGGAATAAAACTCATCAATACCCTAGCGTGACCAAAATGAGAGCATAAGGGGTTTCAAAACACAAAAATCAGGCGTTTTTTGCAATGAATGTCAGGAGTACAGAACGAAACCCAAGACTTTAACATGGAATGATGGACCTATCGATTCAAACTGCCACCTCAAGCAGAGTACAAAATAGGGCCGGGTGTGTTTGAATATCATCATTGTGTAAAGGGTGGTGTTGATTTTCTAAGGTTAGGAGAAGAGGTGCTTTACGAACCAAAGCATAACGACCATTTGAAATAAAAAAAGATTTACCAAAAATTATAAATGAAACAAACCCATAGTCTATTTCCAATCGATTCTTGGTGTATCATTTAAGTACTCAAGATATATCTCATAACCCATGAGCAACTTAAAACAACTGTTTTATTGATATAAGCTTCAAAGCAAAACAACATTCCTTAAAATACTTGTAATAACATTTACCCTTCTAGAGAAATAAGCCTTAGATATAATTGCAATACAATTATAAGTTTCAATGCTTCATTCATGCTTTCAGTCATGAACGAAACATGAAAACGAAAATAGGAACAATCGAAACACCCTTTTACAGCCAAAAATTCACTTTCAAATAGAAATATTTATATGACAAAGCATAGGCAGCTACAAAAATTATTATTTGTCGCTTTAAAAGGTGAAAATATTATGGGGCTGCCAATAGAAACCCATGTAGCCTCACAATTTCTTTGAATTTTTTTTCTTTCTATGTGAGTAGCATCGTTGGTTTTGTGACACAGTATGAAATGTTCCATCTTCCAAAATCTATCAACCATTACGAATATTGGATCATTTCCTCTCTGGGTTCTTGGTAATCCCAAAACAAAGCCCATACTTATAGCATCCCATGGCCTGTCTAGAATAGGAAATGGTTGATACAATCTAGTGTTATGATGCTTTCCTTTAGCATATTGGTAGA
Organism: Picea mariana; assembly: GCA_032191745.1. NCBI lineage: Eukaryota > Viridiplantae > Streptophyta > Pinopsida > Pinales > Pinaceae > Picea > Picea mariana. The sequence continues at coordinate 14,919 of JASDQU010198343.1, forward strand.
TTCTTCATATATCCACAAATTTATTCACATAGGACCTCATGCATAGCCAATAATATGAAGAACTTAATTGCATGTATGTTTTATCATGGACAAAGTGGCCAACCAATCCTCCACTATGCTTTTTGTTTAACAAGTTATCCCTCATTAAGCATTTTGGGATACACAATTGACCTCATTTGAACAACAATCCACCTTGGATTAGATACTCCATCCATTGATTATTGTACCTTAGCAAAGGGTTCTCACATGATTCATAAGCTTCTTTGAAATCTGCATTTTCTTGATACATCTCCTTGAGGTGTTGAAACCCCAATGTCTCCACTTGAAATTCCTACAAGATCAAACATCTCCTACTCAAAGCATATGCAACTTTGTTAGTTATTCCACTAATATGATCAATAAAAAAATTGAAGTTCTACATGAATTCTACCCATTTGGCATGTATCTAGTTCAATTTCTCTTGTCTGGTTATAAACTGCAAGGCCTAATTATCAATATATAAAACAAACTCTTTCAGAATAAGATAACGTCTCCATTTTTTCAATGATTGTATTACAAAAAATTCCTTATCATATTTGGAATACTTCCTCTTAACATCATTAAACTTCTCACTGAAATAAGCAACATGCTTATTTTCTTGGCTTAAAACTGTGCCAATGGCTACTCCACTTGCATCCCATTTAACCTGAAAGGTATTCTTAAAATATGGCAGAACTAGAATAGGTTGTTCTGTTATCTTTGCTTTTAACACTCTAAATCCCTTCTCAGATTATTCTATCCAATTAAAAGATTTATTCTCCTTATTTATGGTGTCCATTATAGGTGCACAAATACTATTGAAACTCCTAATGAATTTCCTGTAAAAACTCTCCAATCCATGAAAAAATATTACCTCAAACACACTTCTTGGATAAGGCCAATATCATATTTCCCTCACCCTCTTTGGATCTATCTTCAATTCATTTGACGAGATTACAAATCCAAAATATACAAGTTTTGTTTTCATGAAAGAACATTTCTTCAAATTCACTAAAAACTTCTCCTACTGAAACCTCCTCAACACCATCTTTGAATGTCTCAAGTGATCCTCTTCATTCTTACTGAAGATTAGAATGTCATCTAAATAAACAATCACAAACTTGCCAATAAATTCTTTGAGTACTTCATTCATCAACCTCATAAACGTACTCGGGGCATTTGTTAAGCCAAACGACATAACAAGCCACTCATATAATCCTTCATTTGTCTTGAATGCTGTATTCCATTCATCTCCCTCTGTCATCCTTATCTGATGATAACCACTCTTCAAGTATATCTTGGAAAAACAACTTTCTCCACTCAAGCAATCCATTAAATCATCCATTCTGGGTAAAGGAAATCTATACTTGATGGTTATTTTTTTGATGGCTCTTGAATCTGTGCACATTCTCCAACATCCATCCTTCTTTGGACTCAACACAATTGGTATTGCACATGGGCTCAAACTTTCCCTGATCAAACCTCTGTCTAACAAATCTTGGACTTTCTTATTGACCTCTTCATTCTCTTGAGGGTTCAATCTGTATGCTTCTTTATTTGGAAAAATTGCTCCTAGAATAAGGTCAATATGATGACTAATACTCTTGATGGGCAGTATAGAGTGAGGTAACTCATTCACCACAATATCAACAAATTCATCTAATAACTCCTAGACTTCTTTAGATAAATATTTCATAGAGGCGCTTGTAAGGATGTCTCTTGGCTTACCTACAATAGCAAACTACATTTCCTGTTCCTTCTTGACTCCTTTCAAGAGTTCCTTCCCACTCATGAGAAGTATACTTGGACTATATTCCTCTTTGACTCCTTTATCTTCTATTGGTAACAACATATGCTTACACTCATTCTTTTCAAGGTTATAAGTGTTCTTTCTCACATTATGTATGACATTCATGTCATATTTCCATGGTCTTCCCAACAAAACATGGCAAACATCCATGGGTATAACATCAGACAAAACTTCATCATTATAGCCACCTATATTAAACTCAACCTTGCATTGTCGAGTTACCATGACTTGATGTCCTTTATACAACCACAACACATTGTACGAATTCAGATGTGCAGTTGTCTCCAACTTCATATTTTCCACCATCTCTATGGATACCAAATTATCGGTATTTTCATTGTCTATGATCACCTTGCATACCCTATCTTTGGTCTTGCAATTAGTTATGAACAAATTGTTCCTTTGGACTGGTTCCCTTACCTCTTTCTCTGGATTCAAAAGAAATTTCCTCATCATGAGTGATCTTCCTTATTCTGCCACCCCTGCCTTCATATCTATCTCCACATTATTCTTCCATGCTTCAGAAATGTGAGCTTCTCCACCTCCTACATTCTTCCTCTCAGAACATTCCCAAGACATATGCCCTATTTTTCCATAGGGATAACACTTCACTTCTCCTCCTCTACCTCTTCCTCTTCCTATGGGAAAATAGTTTCTTCCTCCATAATTTCCTCCTCTACAATTTCCTCCTCTCTCTCTCTGACTTTAATATCTTCTGGATTCTTCTCTGGGATTCTGGAAATTTTCTCTGACGATTCGTATGCACATGTTAGGACTCTTTCCTCTATTATGTTGACTCTATTTCCTTTCCAACGTTTCCTCTGCTTTCAGGTCTACCTGATAAGTATCTTCCATAGTTCTCATTGTCATCATGTTGATCTCATCTTGGATTTCATATCTCAGGCCATTAATGTCCTTAACAAAGTTTTCTTCATTATTCTCCTTCTGTCCTGCTCTTATGTTCATCTTGTAAAATTCTTCAGTGTACTCTTTCACTGACAAACCTTTATGTATCAGATTCTATAGCTTTCAGAATAGATTTACTTGATAATCCTTGGGTATGAACTTAGCTTTCAATTTAGCTACCATTCTATCCCAACTCCTGATTTTAGACTTACCTTTGTATCTTCTGTCATCTTGCAACTCGTCCCACCATAACGTTGCATGTCCCTTCAACCTGGTTACTGCATGCTTTACCTTTTTCTCATCATCAATCTCTTCATAATCAAAGTACTTGTCTAAAGCACTTACCCAGTCAAGAAATTATTCCACATTTAAATTACCTTCATACATTGGAACCTCTATTTTTTCTCTAGTTCCCAGCTTGACAACAACTCTCAATAGTCGCTCCTTTGTTGTTTGTTCTCCTACAACTTCTTCTGCCTCTACATATTTATTTTCACTTTCACTGACATCACCAACATCATGTTCTCTTCTTTGTGATTTCTCCATGGCATCCAACCTTGAATGAAGTTTTCTCATCTCCTCTTCCATGGTTGCATTGACCATTGGTCTATATCTATGTCTTCTTGGCGGCATGATTCCAAGTTTTCCTTCACACAAAGATTATTTATTTTTCAATGCCACTTGATGATATCAGACAAGTCTCCTTATTTTGCCTTCCTTCTACAAATAAAATTTATGCTCTGATACCACTTGATGCAACACCATACCACTCCCTAGACTCGCGTGACCTCTTGGTCTAAGGATCGTTCATAGTAGGGAGTTGAATTAGCTCCCGGTCTCTTACTGAGCCTATAATTCCTTTTCCATGGGCCTTTTCTCCTTTCCCTTTGCACAAAATCACATTCACGAGGGTCCTAACACTCCAATGGGGTCTTCCATGTGACCTCAAGCCAATTCCATGGGATGGCTTTCAACTCAATGAATAATTTGGGACTTCAGAGCTTCGAGCTACAGGAGCTCCAACAACAATACACAGTGTTACTCTCGAACATTGGAATAGTGGACAGAAAAATTGAGGGATGGATAAACAATCCTCGTTATGTGCCATGAATCGATGGTACACCGGGGTTTTGGGACTCAGGACTTCGAGAGTCCTGACCCAACAACCATGCAAATCAACCAAGCGTCGAATTGGAAAATCTATGGAGGGCTCCCAGATCAATTACCCACACCTCTCAAGAAACTAACGGCTATGATTCTCTTCGGGACTCCGAACTTTGGGAGTTCTGAGAGGTCAACACACACAACTCTCTGGATCACCAAACTCTGAAGTGGTGAGGAGTTATGATCAACGGTCCACTTGTCCCATAGAGTGAATGACCTAGAACTGATCTGGGCTTCGGCCCTTTGGGGATTCTCAACTCAAATCTCTTAACACCTAGTTTCCTCTGGAGTTCCATATCTTCGGAATCCAATATATGTTGACACACAACTCTTTGCGCCAACGGATAGGATCTGTTCTAGGCTTCAAAACTTTGAGAGTTCTGCACACCTCTGCAATTTGATCCAGATTTTATGAGAAGAAAAAAATGAAAACATATTATTATTATTGTTAACATAGAAGAAAAAGAATAATAGAGATACAGTAAAATTGGTTTCTATTCAATAAGAAAATGTGTTGAAACTGTAAAATGCAGTGGAAAACAAGCTTGCTAGAATGGTGGCAGATTATCTCTAAGAAGACATGTGACAGTTGTACTCATTCAAAAGAATATGGTTACAATGAAGCTCTCCCATCCTTTTTACAATAAACAAGAATTCAAAACCCTAGACATCCAAAAACC
>JASDQU010198343.1:19596-34375 GCA_032191745.1 Picea mariana
TCTTTTATACAGAAGCATCCAGAGTTACTCAAGTGTTGCGGAAAACACTAGTCTCAAGGGGAGGGGCATGTTAAGCCCTAATATTGGCTCATTACCCCTTAATTGGGGCATATTATATTAGTAATGTTATTTTATTTATGTCGGCTTTAGGCCATTAGTTGTAATTATACCTCCTAGTCTCCTATATATACCAAGGAGACATTTTTATTTTGAATCATATTGTACTTGAACATTTAAGTGGGGTAAAAGGAGGTTTCCCCCTCGAAGAGGATTGTTATCTGAAATTATCTCTTTTTCAAGGCGTTGAGTACTTTTTCTGACTTTTTTCTATGTTATATTGATATTTGGTTGCTAACAAAACTCAATCAGAAACCTTAGATTTGGAAAGCTTACAAAAGGTCATCCAGAAATTATCAAATCAAGTTGTAGACTTGAGGAGATTAGCTGAAGAAGCATATTCAAGCAAAGGAAGTTACAAACCTCCTTTTAGAAAACCTTTTCCCTAAAACCGACCAAACCCAACCCCTAAGGGTATGAATTTTGAAAACTTACGATACGCTATATAGACTATCCTTGAAGCACATGATAACTTAGTCCCCTCTGAGAATTCTGAAGATGTGGTTGAAGAAGAAACAGTCAAAGAAGAGGAATCATCTCCCAATGTCTTTAGGCATTTTTCCAACAGTATTTTTCAAGCCAATTTTGAAATTGTCCATCCTTACAACACCAGAAGAAAAACTCAGAGTAAACCCTCTTCCGAAATAAGTACTAATGTGCCTTAGAAACAATTTAAAAAAATTGAAACAAAACAGAATTTAGTAGCCCCAAGTTTAGAATATGATTTGATTGAAGACCTAAATAAACTTAGAGCTAATATTTATGTTTAATACCTTTTGAAGTTTCTTTTTCTTCTGTAGAAAATGCTTCAGAACATTGCAGAAAACAGTAAAAACAACAATCTGAATAGCAAGAAAATTGCATAAATCAATCCTAAAATAGCTCAAAAGGTCCCTGCTAAAACAACACACGAACCCTAAGATAAAATGGACCTCACTGAAAAAACTGTATCAAATGTAGATAAAGTAATTTCAAGGAAAACAACTAAAAATCAGCAGAATTATGTTGTTAATACTCGCAAAAATGTCCCACCTTTTTTTATTAACTTTCGAAATTTTCAATAGAAATGTACATAATTGCATGGCAGATTCTGGGGCATCATCAAATGTGATGCCTTTGTCTGTTTGCCAAAAAATCAATGCTAAAGTTCAACCTTCTAGTCTTAAAATCATTTAGCTTGATTAGACAAATATTAAGGTAATTGGTGAACTAAAGAATGTACTCGTTAGGCTATCCTCTAATCCTAAGGTTCACCAAATTATTGATATCATTGTTGTTAAAATCCATGAAGTTTATGGTTTATTCTTAAGCAGGGATTGGTCCGAACAGCTGCATGGATACTTTGCAACCGACTGGTCTCATTTGTGGCTACCAGAGAATGGAAATCTAAACAGAATTAGGATTAATCGTGAGTGTCACCTCAAGCACACCGTGACATATTTGAATGAAGCTAATGAACCATTTACTGCTTCCACTAATTCACTAGAAATGCAGGGAATGAACACCTTCTTCGGTAACTTCATGGATGAAACCTCCTCCATCACCGATCCGAAACAACAGTCGAAGCTCATAACATGCACACAATCAACAGATTTACCAAATGTGCCAGACACTGCCAACAAAGATCACATATGGTCTCTCTACTTCGATGGATCCAAATGTAGAGAAGGAGTTGGTGCATGATGTGTACTCATCGACCCAACAAGTAATAAAACTTTGATCGCCTGTCGATTAGAGTTTGAATGTACAAACAACACCATCGAATATGAGGCACTTTTGTAAGGACTCAAGAAAGAGGTAGATATGAACGTACAGAACTTAATGGTATTCGGCGATTCAAAAATTGTGGTCAGGCAGGTAAGAAACTCCATACATTTCCTATCACCACACCTGAAAAGTTATCAAGCCGAGGTATGGAATCTAATGCACAATTTTTCCGCATTTAACATCAATTCCATTCAGAGATTAAACAATTATGAGGCTAATTTAGTAGCTAACGTCACTTCCAAACTTTTTCCCATAGAAGGTCTTTCTCCAAATACATTTTCAATTGAGTTATTTTTCAGACCATCAGTCCCAGACAATGTCACTAACTGGAGAGTGTTTGATGATGATCAGCAGATCATCAGTTTTTTTCACATGGAGGACACCTTCCAAGGTGTGGTTATTTATGAAGGCATCCACGATGAATATCTCTGCAATTTTACGGTAATATCAGACCTGAGGTCTCCCGAATCAACATTGTATCTGGTAAATTTTGTCCCTAATTCCGTGGTAAGACTAGAAAAGTTTTATGATTTGCATGATAAATTCAGAAAATCGGTAAATTGTAAAACAAACAGTTCTTCCTTGACTCATGAAAAGGTAAATCTAGGGACTAAAGATAATCCACAATATATTAATCTGGGAATGGGATATTTCGAGCAAGAGTGGTCGGATTTTATAAAACTGTTTAGATAATTCAAGGATGTCTTTGCTTGGACATGCGATGATTTAAAAACTTTTGACCCTAACATAATACAACAAATCATCCCTATGAAACCCCAGACTCAACCTTTTCAGTAGAATATTAGAATGATGCACCCTAAAATGGAATCGACAGTCAAGAAAGAACTAAACAAACTATTGAATGCAAAGATAATATTCCCAGTAAGACACACACAATGGGTGTCTAATCTTATTCCTGTAAAGAAGAAAAGTGGCGAAATTTGACTTTGTGTCGATTTTCGGAACTTGAACCAAGCGTCTAACAAAAACAATTATCTTGTTTCTCCAATGGAACAAATTCTTCAGCAGGTATCTGGTTCCCAAATACTATCACTGCTATATGATTTTTTGGGATACAACCAGGTCCTCATGTCTCCCCAAGACCAGTTAAAAACCACTTTTTGTACCCCATGGGGTACTTACGCCTACAAGAAAATGACTTTTGGTCTTATAAATGTCAAGGCCAATTTTCAGAGAGCAATGGATATTGCTTTTTGTGGTCTCATCAATCAATCCGTAGTGGTCTATCTTGATGACGTTACTATTTTCTCCAAAAACAAGAAAGATCACTTGTCTCACCTTAGGTCTATCCTACAAGGATGTCGCAAGTATGACATATCTCTCAACCCTAAGAAGTCTATATTTGCAGTGGAAAAAGGAAAACTTCTTGGATTCATAGTATCTAGTGATGGGATGATCATCGATCCCGAAAGAACTCAAGCCATTGCCAAACTTCCTCCCCCCTCCTCCAAAAAATCTATGCAATCTTTTCTAGTCCAAATCAATTTTGTCAGAAGGTTTGTCTTGAGTTTTTCAGAAATGGTAAGGCCATTGCAAAAATTAAATAAAAAGGATGTTTAATATCATTGGGGACCGCAGGAAAATCAAGCTTTTGATTCCATCAAAAAATCCATAGTGGAGGCTCCTTCCTTAAAGAGTCCTGATTTTTCACAAGATTTCACTCTATACGTTCGCCTATGATCGATCTTGTGTCGTTGTATAGACCCAAAAGAACACTGAAAGCAATGAAATCCCCATTGCCTTTATGATCTCAACCTTCAAGGGAGCAGATCTTAATTACCCAGCTATAGATCAATAGGCTTATATAGTTTTTAAAGGAGTAAAACATTTTCAATTGTATCTACTAAAATCTAGAACTAAAGTCATTGTGCCTTATCCTGCTGTCAGAAACTTGTTAGTACAAAAGGAATTGGGTGAAAAACGGGCAAACTTGATGACATTGTTACAAGAGTATGACCTCGAAATTACCCCTACGCAAATTGTCAGAGGTCAAGGTCTATGCAAACTAGTGGCTGATTCAGTTGAAGAGAAACAAAGTCAAATTAATGTCTTAATTGTAAATCAGCATAGTCAAAATCAAATCTATTGTACACAAGTTGTTGCTAATTCTTGGTTTGATGACATTAAGTTTTATCTAACACACGGTTCTGTTCCTCGCCATATTGATCCAAAAAAGAGGAGAGAATTAAGACTAAAATCTCCACCTTTCCAGCTAGTAAATGGCATATTATTCTGTAAACATTTTGATAACATCCTCATGCTTTGTTTGGAAAGAGATGAAGCAGATAAAGTGTTATCTGAACTACATGTAGGAGAAGCTGGTGGGCACTTCGGTGGATACATTACTTCTCACAAATTATTAAGAGTTGGGTATTATTGGCCCACGTTATTCAAAGATGCCCATGCATTATGTCGTAAATGCATAATCTGCCAAAAGGCTTTTGGACGAGTACAGAAGGCAGCATTCCCTTTGCAACCTGTTTTGGTAGATTCTCCTTTTCAAGTGGGGTCTTGAAATTATAGGTTCGATTAACCCCACTTCCTCGCAGTAGCATAAATACATCATTGCAACATTGTATTATTTTACCAGATGGTCCGAGGCTGTAGCACTAAAAGTGGTAAACACTAGTCAGGTAATATCTTTTCTTAATTCAAACATCATTCTCGATTCAGTATTCCTGAGTGTTTGGTCTTCGATAATGCTTCCTACTTTTCATCCCTCGATATGAGTGATTTTTCTTTAGAAAAAGGGATAAAACTAAAATATTCTACTAGCTATTACCCCTAAGGAAACATATTAGCAAAATCAACAAACAAAACCTGATCAAAATCATCAAGAGGATAGTTTCTGAAAACCACAAAAACTGGCATAACGTGCTTTTTAATGCACTCTGGGCTGATAGGGTGACTCCGAAAACTGATGTTGGTAATTCTCTTTTATTTCTCGTATATGGAAGAGAATCAATTCTCCCTCCTCATGTTCTGCTCCCCTCTCTGCAATTATCATAGAAAGTTCAGGAAGAGGATTGTCCTCCTCTTGAAAGTCGGATTAATGCTTTGTTGAAACTAGAGGAATTAAGAGCACAAGCAAAAGAAAAAATCGATCAGAATCAACATATTGTTAAAAGATGGTTCAATTCAAATTCTTCCTTGGATAGGAACTTCGAGGTAGGATATACGGTTCTCAAATGGGATAAACCTCATGAGGGAAAAGGGGAACATACCAAGTTCCAAAATTGGTGGTTGGGACCCTTCTTAATTGCTGAAAAACTAGGTCCCAGCTCTTTCCACCTACAAACTTTAAAGGGACAGCCAGACACCTTCCCGGTGAATGGCCAAGCTCTCAAAAGGTATTTTTCGTGACAAGTCCTAGATCCACCTTTTGTACATATTTTTTTGTTTTGATTTATTTTTATTTTCCAGCTTTTGGTTATTTTCATTTTGTTTGTTTTCACTGCTTTTTGGTTAAATTTATGTCTGTGTCACCTTCTAGTTCGTGGAAGGGAGCTATAATGCATCATTATGAAGCAACTGTTAAGGTCCTCTCAAGAGCATCGATGCTATGCATTGCTGAAACACGGACTAGCTAAAGAATTTTTTTGTTTGTAATAGATTTCCTCATCTCACTTTATAATCACGAGTATGCACGATCATCTTTAAGCTTTTTACGTTGTCCCAGATTTTAAAGAAAGCGACTCAAGTATGCGTTCCTATCCTTGAAAAATTTGTTTCATATAGAAACTAACTTCATATCATAATGAAGGGAACGACTAAAAATAACAAGTGTTCTAAAGATTGGAATTTTCAGCATCACCCCGCTCTTCCGAATATTTTTAAAATTATATCAAATTGTAAACAATTTCTCAAGAGTTGTGGGAAGTGTTTGTAAACCCGTCAGGATACTGAACAGGTCTACTGGCAGAGGGTAAATGCATGCATGATGCCAATACAACTTCGTCGGGGTACTGAACAGGCCCACTGGCAGCGAAGCAATGTCAAGTTAAAGAAAATTCTCAGGTATAAATTTTAATATTGGTCATAAGCATCCTTCATTTTGAATTGAAATTTCTTGGACAGGGTAGGGGAGTCAAAGTGGCTTAATTGAAATCCCTTTTGAGGCTATGGATGCATGTTGGCAGCAGTGGCCCTATCAACAGTATCGGAGCCATTGAATTGAACATCATTGCTCTCATTTTTAAAATTTGTCACAGGATTTCATTTAAACGGGAAGATATCTGAAGTTGGATTGTGTAATGATTGTTGGGATGCTTGATGTCCTTCAGTTGTTTTTTAATCTGTAATCATTTTAAGCAGTCCTAACATGAACTCGTCAAGGATACATAGATAACTACTTCTTCCAGTAAGTTGCCATTGTTGGCAGCCCCACAATATTTTCACCTTTTAAAGCGACAAATAATAATTTATGTAGTTGCCTAAGCTTTGTCATATAAATATTTCTATTTGAAGGTGAATTTTCGACTGTAAAACGGTGCTTTGATTGTTCCTATTTTTCATTTTCATGCTTTGTTCATGACTGAAAGCATGAATAAAGCATTGAAACTTATAATTGTATTGCAAGTGTATCTAAGGCTCATTTCTCTAGAAGGGTAAATGTTCTTACAAATCTTTTAAGGAATGTTGTTTTGCTTTGAAGCTTATATCAATAAAATAGTTGTTTTAATTTGCTCATGGGTTATGAGATATATCTTGAGTACTTAAATGATACACCAAGAATCGATTGGCAATAGACTATGGGTTTGTTTCATTTATAATTTTTGGTAAAACAATTTTTATTTCAAATGGTCGTTATGCTTTGGTTCATAAATCACCTCTTCTCCTAACCTTAGAAAATCAACACCACCATTTACGCAATGATGATATTCAGCCACACCCAGTCCTACTTTGTACTCTGTTTGAGGTGGTAGTTTGAATCGACAGGTCCATCATTCCAAGTTAAAGTCTCGGGTTTCGTTTTGTACTCCTAGCATTCATTGCACAAAATGCACGATTTTCATGTTTTAAAGCCCCTTATTCTCTCATTTTGGTCGCACTAGGGTATTGATGAGTTTTATTCCTTTGGTTTTTTCTCTAGTTTCCTCAGTTTTTGAAACCCTTCATACTCACAGTGAACTATGTCTATTTTCATGATTGCTTGTCTGAAACCTAATGTCCCCTATCATCCATGTTGAACCAAATGGCTCCCAAACCTTGCTTCTGTATGACAATGTGAGTGAAGACCTTAAGAGTCAAGGTTGGGTTGAGTTTCTCAAGAAATTATAGAGTTACAACTTGCAAGAAGCCTAGGAGTTCGCCCTCTCTTTCGATGGATGTCGAGCCAAAGTGGGTGATGTTCAATTAGAAATGACCGAGGAATTTTTTAGTGAGGCAAAGGACCTTCCCCTTACTGGGAAAAAATGTTTTAAGAATTCCAAGTTGGAGGAGGTGCCATGGAGTTTGTTCGTTACCTCTCGAAAGATCCAGTGCTATGACAAAGGTATGCCAATTTCTTTGTTGAAATATAAATGGCATGGGTTACTGGTTGTGTTAAGGAAATTTGTTACTTGTGAAGGACGCTATGGGCTTGTTTCCTTTACCACATAAGACTATTAATGCACTTCATCGATTTTCAGTTAAACATGCCATTTTATTTATTGAGGAGTTTATATAAAATGGCTAAGAGATATAAAAGGAAGAGTTTGAATTCCAGTTTATTCCACCATGGGTTAATTAGGTTGTTGTTAGTCCATCATTTGAAACTACAGGGTGACGATTGGGATACTTTCCTAACTTGCAACGGCTTCGTTACATCAAATCTTGTAGAGATGCATGTGGTTGATAAGCCTATGTTGTAAAATCCCCCTGCTCCTTCCAGTGACAGACCATTTTTCTTATGCAAAGAACCATTTGATAATGCTGCGCTCGATGAGCCTATGTTGAAACAACAAGATGTTGACCCTAGAGTCATTAAATCTCCTGAGTGTGAGCAGTATGTTTTCCCTAACACCATTGCAAAGACCGTAAATAGGCACTCACGTAAACTGTCAAAGAACAATTCAGACATAGGGTTTAATAACAAAAGAGTTGGGAGATTAATCTCGAGGAGTTTATGGAATAAAACAAAATCTCATGTGAGCTCGATCAAAGTGATCGAGGTCCATGAGAGCTTTGATTTCGAGATCGAAAATTTCTTGGCAAGGGAAGACCCAAATTACCATAAACCAGATCTCAGTTAGACTTACGATTTTGTAGATAATCTTCCACCATGCCTGAAACATAACGAAGATTTTCCAGGGATCAAGCTCAGTCAAAAACCCACAGTGGACAGTGGTAGCGTTTTGACACATAGTCATGTGTTTCCTCAATCAACTGTTGCAGATCCACGGTGTGAAGTGTGTTTGCATTGGATAGGAAAATATTACACAGATGTCCCCTTCCTTCAAGCGAATATCAAGACCCTCATAGCTCAGATTGACTCATTAACAAGTGAAAAATATGAACTCAAGATCAGTGCACAAAGGCAAGGAAAATGCTTGAAAATAACTGGAAATGTCAGAATAAAAAATGTTGAGTGTGTCAAAGCAGTGATCAACTCTGAGGTTTTATGAGTCAAATTTAGCATTCAGTTGAAAGGTAAAGATTTGTTTTTATCTTAGTTGTTCTTTTATTTATTTTTTTATTATTAATATGGATTGAATTAGATTTATGTTTTTTAAAATAAGACTAGCTACAGAATCAGCAGATTCTGTAGCCAGTTAATTCTCATGAAATATTTTGGAAAATATTAGTTGAATAAATGCCTAATTTCTTCATTTCGTTTTCTTTCAGGATATCATGTATCTTGTGGTGATCTCAAAAGATGGAGTATTCCTGGGCTTAGTTAATTAGCCATTTCTTTTGGCTTATTTGTAAAACAGAAACAAATCTTTTATAATTTTGGGAGATACAGTTTGATATTGAGTGGTTGTATCACCCTCTATTTTTGTAACTAGTAAATCATCTTGGGGTTTGATCCTATATTAGAATATAGGATACTTAGTTTGCCTAAAATATTTAAATACACAATATTTTTTCATTGAAGACATCTTGGTCTGGGGCTGAAGGTCGACGATTAATTCACAAAGTTGAATGGAACAGAAATTTGCATTTCATCTTTAGTTTCTTGTAAATGGTGTTTTCATTTATAGTTTGTTTATCGTGATAAACTAATAGTTTTTGATAGCTTTAGAATTCACAATCTGTTATGTTTTTGGGATAATTCCTTTTAAAATATTCTCCATATTTGATGCTTCAGATATTAAACAGAGTGATCATTTATTCAACTCAAATGACATGATTTCTCTTTAATTTTTAGTTGAATGATTAAATGCACATTGTTACAATTAGATTTATCTCAAATGTAATTTCTTGCAATCATAAGATCACAACAACTATTTGTATCATTCATTATGTTATTAAAACTCAACTACCAACACATTGTTCTACATTTATTCAAAACAATTTTAAGGTTCATTGCAGGTTTCCCTCTTGGACAAGGTGGTTGGATGTTCTCTAATCATACAGATGTTTGGATGCATATCATTAACTCACTAACAGGTTAGCCTATTTATGTTTTTCTGTCATTTATTCATCACTGAAAATCAAATATATGGTCTGGCTTTTGATCATCCACATATTTTTGTTTCATAGTATTTTTCTTATTAGTTTAGATTGATAAAGGAAAAACGAAAAAATATCTTATGTGCTTTCTTTATCTGCTTTTTCAAAGCAGTCATTTTTTCACATTGAGTTTTGTAAGTTTAGATTAAAACTTGTAGTGTGTATATCATGTACATAATCAAATAAGTAAATTTGCTATTTAAATATATCTATAATAGTTACATCATATGTATGTACATATATACATGGTAATTAGTAACTAGTTAGTTACTTCATTCTTTTTTGTTTCTTTAGGACTTTTAGATTGGCTAACGGAGCCATTAAACCCATCAGAATGAGTTACACCAAATGTATTGGGTTATTTAGACAACCTTGGACCAGACTTGTTCTTTCAATTGATGGGCGGTTATTTTTTCCCATCAACAGTTTCCAAGGAGCATAGTTTTAGACTGAGATACTAAGTTTGTGGGACACTTTTGGAGGACTTTGTGGAAGAAGATGGGGAATTTTTTTTCTTTCAGTTCAACATATCATTCTCAGACAGATGGACAGACTAAGGTGGTGAATCGAACTTTAGGGAACCTGTTGAGGAGTTTGGTCACTAAACATAACAGTTAGTGGGATCAAATTCTTCCCCAAGAAAAGTTTGCATATAATGACTCACTGAATAGGAGAAATGGTAAGAGTCCATTCCAGATAATATATGGAATTCATCCAAGAGGAATTTCAGAGTTAAGATATTTGGGATGAGACGAGTTCTGAAGCGTAGGAGCAAAGTACTTTGTTGTAGAAATGTTGAAGTTGCACAATCATATCAAGGGAAAAATACATAATAGAAACCAAAAGTATAAGAGCAGAATAGACCAGAGGAAAAGAGAGGTAAATTTTGAGGTCGGAGATCAAGTTTTGGAACATATGAGGAAGGAAAGATTTACGAAAGGGAAATAGAACAAACTGAAGATGAAAAATATAGGACCTTGTAATATCCTCAAAATATTTGTTGCAAACGCTTATGATATTGTGTTTCCAGAGGACATTGGAATATCACCAATATTCAATGTAGTAGACCTATACCATTACAGGATGGATGATACAGAAAGGAAATATGATCAAGTGAAAATTCAGTGGAAGAAACAAATTCCCATAGCAGAGAAGCCACAGATAGAGAAAATTTTAGATCAGAGGATTGCTAAGAAGACCAGAAGGAAAATTTACTATGAGTATCTAGTTAAGTGGAAAGATCATCCAGCAGAAGATGCCAGTTGGATAACTGAAACTGATATCCAAAAGCATGGAAAGATAGTGCAAGAGATCATGAATAGGAGTCCATGAATATTTTCTGTCCAGAGGACTATGATGTAGGAGAATTGTCATCAACATTCAATAAGACAAGTGGAGGACAACTCAACATCCAGCGCGCGCATTCAAAAAAATTTGGATCCCAAGGGGAGCGCATCATTTACTATTTTGAAAGAATTGTGATTAAAAGGATTTTAATGTTTTGAGACTTGAGCCATTGTGTGAGATGCAGGAGATTGTAATTTCTTAAATTCTTAAGGGATGAACATATTTCGAGCATCGACCCATATCTATTTTTGTAAATGCTCATTTAATTGTAATAATCCTTAGTGATAGAATGCTCTGATTATGATGTGAAAGCACTAGTGTAGTCGGAAGGAAGGCTCGAGAATCCCCTCCATGTATAAATGTATGTAGGCTATGCCCAAAAGAGGCTACTAGAGTTTATTGTAATTTGTTGTTGAAGAAAATTGTATTTGTTGTTGAATAATTGTTGAAGAGTTGTTGTTGAGAACTTTGGAAATGCCTTGTTGAAGGAATATAATAGAGGAGGATTTATTTCAAACTCTGAGTTTGCATATCTATGAGTTAATTGAGTAATGTTGTGTTATTTGCTTTCTTTGTTTTACATTCATGTGTTTGAATTTCATGGTTAATTGAATGAACCTGCAGTGTTATATAAGTTTCAATTGTTTCTCTTATGAAACATTGCTGCAAGGAGTGCACAGTGGCCACACAATGAGTGCGAAGGAAGATTCATTTTCAGAATCAGTATCCCGGGAGAGATAACGTTAATTGTGAAGAGTGAGTGAAAGGAGTGCACATATACTCAATGGACTATAAAATCTCAAGAAGACCCTTGCAAGGTGTGCATAGGGCCAAAACTTATTCTAGTGTTGAAAAATTCTCAAGGAAGACAAGTGCAAGGAGTGCGCATAAGGATTTTCCAAAAATATTCAAGTTTTCAGTGGAGTGCAAAGTGTGCACGAAAGGCCCAAATCACTTAGAGTGATAAAGCTCAGAAGGAATAGCGGGTAAAAGTATTTGGAGGAAGGACCCTTTTCGTTTCAAGGTCAAGTGGACGAGATCCGTTGGAGGAGGAGTCAATCTTTCCTAGCCGTCAGATCTGGGAAAGTAGTGCGGGTGATAACCCTTGAAGTCCTTCGAAATTCACACATTCGAACATTTTCTAGTAAGTGTTGTAGAGGATACAAGTTTCCCGAAGTTTCGAAACACGGAGTAAATCTGGACCATCCATTGGTGAGGACATGTGTCTGCAGATCCAACAGAGCTTGGAATTCTGGTTATCCAACAAAGTTGTAGTGTGATTGCAGATGTGTGACAAAATCTCGAAGTTATGAATCCTGGAATGGATCCTAGATGTTGGTGCAAAGATTCGTGTGTCAACATATCTTCGAGTCCGGAGATCTTGCACTCCAGATGAAACCTGGTGTAAAGAGATCTGAGTCAAGAATCCCTGAAGGGATGAAGCCCGGAGAAGATCTAGGCCATCCATTCCAGGGGACACGTGGACCGATGATTGTAACTCCTCACCATTTCGAAGCTCGATGATCCAAAGAGTTGTGTGTGTCAACCTCTCGGAACTCCCGAAGCCTGAAGTCTCGGAGATAATCGTAGACACTATTTGCTCGAGAGGTGTAGGTTGTTGATCTCAGAGTCCTTCGAAGATTTTCCAATTCGACGTTCGGTTGATTTGCATGGTTGTTGGGTCAGGACTCTCGAAGTCTGGAGTCTTGAAACCCCTATGTACCATTGATTTGTGACGCACAACAAGGACCATTGATCCCTTCCTCAATTTGGTTGCCTGTTGGTTCAGTGTTCGGGAGGAACATTGTGTATCATTGTTGGAGCCCCCGGAGCCCAGAGTTCAAAAGTATCGAATTCTTCAATTAGTTGAAAGCCATCCCATGGAATTGGCTTGAGGTCACGCGGAAGACTCCGCTAGAGTGTTAGGACCCTCGTGAATGTGATTTTGCGCACAGGGAAAAGAGAAAATTGCGGTGGAAAAGGAATTTGAGGGCTCAACAAGAGCCCGAGATATTATTCAACTCCCTACTGTGAATGATCCTTAGACTGGGAGGTCACGTGAGCCCTAGAAGGTGGGGGGGGTTTGCGTCATATATATTCTCCAAAATTGAGCTTTGAAAATCCTCATTAATAGGTTCAGTGAACCTTTCTCCCTGAATGAGATACAATGGTTCCACCACTTACATTTCTTCAGTCTCAAATGGTATATTCCTTTGTTTCAAATTTAGAATTGCATTTTTATAAAAATATCAATCTATCCCCAACAATGTAGGGGGGGATTCTTCTCATCCATGATCTCTATCACTTCAAACTTAGTTGTATTCTTTACACCATTGGTGTTTACTTCCACTTGCTCCACTTGATTGATGGGATAAATATTATACTCATTAGTCATCCTCAACTAGATGTGTAATACCCATGTTTCCCCCGGTTTGTAAATATAATTGTGAGTGTCCAAGAGACTATGGTAGACTAAATATGTGTGAACATTTGATTTGATGAACTTTTGTACAAAAGGGTCAATGTATGAATTTTTGTTATTAATAGAAATTGGATATGTGTTGCACAACTGCTGAAAGGGGGAAGTTTGCCAAGATAGACCATGGATGTTATGAGAGAGATGGTGAGGGAAACCACGAATGGTTGATATGACCCTCACCAAACCAGTACCTACTAGGTGTAATTTCTCAACAGTCCTCTGACCCATAAATGAATTACCAGACAGGCTGGTAGTTGGAAGGGCATCCTCAAGAGTTAATGAGGAGATGGGGTAGGGTACCCATCTATAAGGCTTCTAGGCCTGACCACAATTTGGGGATTCGTACCCATGCAACCTTGTCGAGGAAGGAAATAAAGGAATTAATTCCAGGGACAAAGACATATCTGCAAGAAGTAGAGTAGAGAAAACAATATTCAGAGGAGAGGAGAGCATGTTTTTCGACTCTAGAGTTGAGAGAAAAGATGAGAAGCAAGATTGTTTTGGATGTAAGAAGCCATGGGCATGGTTTCACTAAAAGCTAATAAATGAGGTTGATGAGTGATTGAGGAAGTGATCATGCAGACCTCCTTGCTTGGAGTAGAGAAACCCGGTTTCCAATTTCTTGTGGGAGGAGGAGAGTAACCTTCATCCCTGACTATCATGGAGAAAGGAGAAAGAATCTCTCTTAGAGAAAGATGGTCTATCTAGGGGGTGGCCAGTGGTAAATCCGTTAGGAGTGGTTGTCCCTATGGTTGGGAGGAAACAGACACCCCTTTCAACAATCGCTTCACATTTTCTAGTTCTAATAAGTATTTTCATACTATGCGTAATATATTGGATGCGATGAATGAATGTATGTGTGTATGGTTAAGTATTACAGTGTTTGAATAGTTATTATAAATGCTCATTTTCTTCTGTAAACTGTTATATTTACATGGTCTTTGATTTACCATAGTTTAGCCAATAGAGTTTTATGGGATGCGAATCTGCAGGAGAGTTGGGGTAGGATTAACTGAAACATCTTAGTCATGTCGACTTTTTGAGTTTACCTTAGTGGGAATGTCAAGTTCAACTCTATGGGAGAAGGGCGTTTCCTTAAGACCTTCCACCCATGTAACCAAGGGATCATACCCATGGCCTTAATCAAGTCTTGACTAAGAGTTGAGTGTAGCCCCAATCCTAAATATGACATGATCCCCTATGACCCATGGTTGGAAACCCCTCGCTAAGCCCAAAAGGAGAGAAGCTACTTTGGCTTTGAGACTTTGGGATTTATAACTCTATAATCCTCGAAAATAATTGAAGGCTGGAGTCTTGAATTGATGAGGGTAGTAGATCTGGGAATCCAGTGGAGATCTCTCTCAGCTGTTAGATCGGACTTAGGAAAAGGTA
>JASDQU010198345.1:3359-15756 GCA_032191745.1 Picea mariana
GTTGTTTTATCCTTTTTTATTGTAGGAATTTGAATGTGTTTTGGTTCCATTCAATCATCCTACTATCACTTATGAATCTCAAGATAGCATTAGAGTGGGTGTGAAACTTTCCCTACTCATTTAGACATCGAAATCTAGGCATGGAGGATAACATTGTATGATACTTTACCTCTTTTAGTCATAGTTAATAACTCATGAATGCACGTGTACTTTCAATTTCCTATAGTATGTAATGAAAATTGTTTGTTTGAATGTGCTAGTATTGACTCTTTCAAAATTAAAGTGAGCTATAAACAAATAAAATCGAATTATACACACAAGGATCTACTATTGGAGAAATCTTCACCTCTTGTAAGTATCTTCACTCTCTACATTTGTAAATTTCTTAATTTATTTAGCATAATCAAGTCATTTAAAAAATAGGAGAAACAATCCTCTTGAATGGATGGCCATACACTCATAACTAATAATGTAACTTAGGATAATATCATGGAAATAAAAATCAAAAGTTTCTATCACATTATTGCAAAACGAGCTTCTTGTTTTAGACAAGCTTATTTTTGAGGGATCATGATTTTTTTCATGGTTGAGAACCTTCTTACATTATAATTTTTGGTCAAGGATGTCTATGCTAAAATAATAATCAATAAAAATAGGAATATTATATTGGTAAGGACATACTATCCAGTTCACCATAAAATTCATGTTTTTTTTTTCTATTACTTATAAGCAATAAACTGAAGCATGAAAAAATTGAATGCTTTCACTCTTGTTGATAATAAGCATAGTGTTTCATTTTAAACCTTTTTATTCTTATTGATAGATCCTTTTTATACTAGGCCATGATTTTTGAACTTTTGTTTATTGAAACTATATTATGTTTGTACTATACGATGGTCGTTGAACTCGTGTTTATTGAAACATTATTATGTTTGTACTATGCAAGATCCCAAGGTTTCTCTGTAACACCCTGTTTTCCCCCATGACTGTAATTATGTTAAGATTTCATGTATTGTGATTTATGAAGCATGTAAGCATGTTTATGTTAATGAAAACACTAGATAGCTGACTGAGAAGGAAGTATGGAGTATTGTCCATGATACCAAAGGTGGGATTGGAGAGGTGGAGATGTGATGTTATAATGAAGAAATTAGGAAGCTTGCCAACATTCCAACTGACACCTACATACTTAATGCAAAAATTGTTCAACATACCTAGATTGTATTGACCAACAAAACCTATTTATGGTGATTAGGTTGTGTAGTTGAAAAGATATAACAGATGACTGATTTGTTACTTGGAAGAATGAAAGGTTGATTGAGACCTCAGCCAGATGGACACATGATATTTTTCCCTTCAATTTGGGAGCATGACATTGAGGGATTTATTCTGATAGAAGTCAATGGGGATCCCGAGGGAAAATAAAAATTTCTTATGGTGAATAATGAATAGGGAGGAAGAGGGAATAATGGACAAGAACAAAAGTATACACAAATGNGATTCTTTTTAAAAAAGGAGTTTTTAGAAGAGTTGTTCAGCATGGCTTTGGCAATGAAGGGCAATGAGTTGGCCTGATGCCAGGTAAGCAGAGGTAGTGCAATTTAGGGTTATAAAAATACCAAAGGTGGGATTGGAGAGGTGGAGATGTGATGTTCTAATGAAGAAATTAGGAAGCTTGCCAACATTCCAACTGACACCTACATACTTAATGCACAAATTTTTCAACATACCTAGATTGTATTGACCAACAAAACCTATTTATGGTGATTAGGTTGTGTAGTTGAAAAGATATAACAGATGACTGATTTGTTACTTGGAATAATGAAAGGTTGATTGAGACCTCAGCCAGATGGACACATGAGATTTTTCCCTTCAATTTGGGAGCATGACATTGAGGGATTTCTTCTGATAGAAGTCAATGGGGATCCCGAGGGAAAATAAAAATTTCTTATGGTGAATAATGAATAGGGAGGAAGAGGGAATAATGGACAAGAACAAAAGTATACACAAATGAGAAAAAAAGAGACGTGCAAAGTAGAAGAATCCAAATCTCATGGATACACAAAGACTAAACCCACACAGAAGAAAAAAGAGCCAATATCCCCAGTGATGAGTCCCAGACTCACAAAAAGATTGTGCAAATGAGCATAGGATCTCAAGCACACAAGTCTGAGCAACATAGAGTATCTAGGAAGTTTTTCTGAATAAAATATAAAAATTTACCAAGAGTTGAATGGTCACCCTAGAGAAGAGAAGATCCATATCCAGACTAGAGAAATAAAGTACTGCAACTTGGTACTTACTTGAAAGAAACTGACATTTTTAAGGGAAGGTCACCAAGGAACTGTGTAGAAGAGTGTAACAAACCCAACCCCCTAAGTAGTATAATTAGGGATGGGGTATAAAATTTTCACTTTTCCTCAACTATCCTAAATCCCTTTCTGAAGGTCATCATCATATTCTACTCGTCGAGAGATTTAAAATGACTATAATTTTTGTTCAAATCCAAGCCTTGGAATGAAATTTATGGATCCTTAAATTTCTTCAGCCTTTTTCTCATCAAAATTCCATTTAGGTCCACGTCACACATATCCATATGACATGGCACTGACATGTCGTGAAATGTCACCCCCCTACATGTATGTGGAAGCTGGCATGGAATCTATCGTGGAACTTACCACCTCATCCACCGAACCCTCTGCTTATCGGGACTTAGAACCCTGACTAAGTCTCACTTCACTCAGTCCTCAAAAGACTTGATCTGATAGAAGTTGGCACTTAGGGCATGAGGACTTATCATCTAATTCCACTTGTGCATGGGGAATTGGTTAGGTGATGTCGTTCGATTTCACACCGGGTTGTCGGACCATCGACCCACTAGGGTGCCTGTGTCAACCTTATCCATCAACGTTTGACCCAGTATGAGCTGGCACCATGGAAAAGGGTTCCCATCAAGTGCCACTATATATCATCCACTAAGAGTGTGACATGTAGCCATCGGGTGTCAGATACCTCCCCCCCTGGTGACCCAACTCTTGTGCTACACACCTTCAAACTCGACTCGGGTCTAGTTGGAACTATAGACACATGGCTAGACCACCACTAATCTTTGGTTATGACATGTGTCTTTTCCATCGAAAACAACATGCAATCCATACCACTTAAACGTGGCACCCATTTACCCTACAAATCCTGGTCCAAATATGCCAAATTAGTGTGACATGTGGTACCTCCTCTGAATGACACGTGGCCAATGATATTCATGGCACATGGACCAATTTTCACACACCACATCACCATCGAGCACTGGATGTCGGGCCTATCCCAAGGTCCAATATTTAAGAATTCTTGGTGTCAGGGATTACAAGATGATTATCCGACTTTATTTCGGTGATTATTATGGGATTAGTTAATTTAACCCTTAGGTTATGACCCCTTCTATATGTTACGAGATCCACGGTGGAGATCAACCCATCTTTATATCCAATGGTTCAAATCTATCGTACCTGTTATTGGGTTGTCGATCAATGGGGTCCACCCTTTTATTTACTAGCCTACCGAGTGTTGACATGCGTCACTCTTCCTAGGTGCAATGGAAGACACCATGGCACATGACCTAACACTAGACAGATACATGGATTAATCGTCATGTGACACATGGTCCCTGATATCGGGCACCGAGAGTTCCCCATCATGGTCTAACTTTGGGTAATCTCGATCCACTAATTATGATGAGATTAATTAACCAAATCCACATGATTAGGTGAGGCTTAATTAATTTACTTATGGGGTTAACCACCCCATATTATATGTGTAAATATCCATGTTAGTGTGATGTCACCTTCCTTCTGGCCTTGTCTCGAGGAACCACCAAGATCTACGATCAATATTTCTTTCAATTGGGTTCGTTGGATGATCATAATTTCTCCATCAGGGTCTTTCTTTCAGGATCTTTTGTCCCGATGATCTTAACAACCTCAAATAATTCACTACAATTATCAGTCATGATCTCTCCAAGTTCTTTTCTGATGGATCAACAGACTATATCATGACTTAGAGTCTCCTCCGTCGGAGTTCCATCATGAACCTGTACATGGTTCTCTCTAACTACTATGACCTCCAATCGACGGTAGAGATCTTCCCATCCTTGGATATAATGGTCAACATATAAGGGTTATTCCCCAAGGGCATGGGGTCTAAAAAGGATTTTTCCCCTTGGTCCTTCCTCCCATCACCGATCAACACATGTTCCCCTAGACACGTTGATGGCCCTAGTTAGCTAGATACGTCATGATGACGCCACCTCTTCATTTGGTCTCGCTCAAGCGAGACCCAATATGATCTATGATGAAGGTTTATAATGGCCCTGTCCTGATAGATGGCCTAGATCGCCCCTCAGACTCCCCTTTTTGGACTACCTCCACCTCGACGTCCAGGTTTATTCTGACCATGGAACCCCGACCATGTTAACCATGATGGATATAACGGTCCATGATCTCCCACGAATACTCTCTGATATATCAATGACTAGTGTTCACTCTCGAAGGTTCGCTAATCAAGGTCCTTTATCAACCCTATGCACAAGCACTCTAATAGTTTGACCTCTAAAACTCTTATAGTCGAGATCAACGGTCATGATATCTTTTGGACCACTCACCAATGGATCCAACGACCCTCATTGATTTGAGGTACATTCCTTACAGGCGCTAGAACCTACTTCAATGGAATTTTAGGATTTCTCCACCTCGCCAGATCAATGATTGAGGTCAAATGTCACTCGTGGGTCACTACAAGGCCCAGATTTGACCATCATGCCGAATCAATGGTTACGATCCTCCGAGGTGAGTTGGGGTTTTCCCTTTTGGTTAAACAATCATCTCCAAGACTTAGCTCCTTTCAAAAAATTCTTTCTCTGAGTCCTTCACAAGTCTTACCAAGCCTAAAAAATGGTCGTGCTTGGCCAATACACTCCATGGTTTTCCGAGGGTCTTTTTGTGTTGCCCCATTTTTGAAAGACTTGTTAGGTTCGGGTTTCCCAACACTATGATGTACATGAATACAAGCAAGGTTATATATATATGACAAATGGATTGCAATGATACATACTGTAAATAGAGACATCTTTCCCCTTATGCTAGTGCATATATTTAAGATTATACACATGCATGACGAGCATATAAATTCATATCCTTTTCCTATTTACCATATACACAAACTTTATCACACACATATACTTGTAATTAGATTACATATGACATGAGCTATCTGCAATCAGTAATGTAAAGATTTTCATGTAGACACATATTGTATGCAATTACAAGGCATTTCCATGATATACACACATTTAAATAAATATATAGAGATAAAATGGAGGGTGATCCGCTCTCCACCCAACCATAGGAAATAATGCACTAAAATTTTCTACAACCATCCACCCTAGAGACCGGGTACAATGTCACGAGAGGATATCTACAAGATTTTCAATATTTTCAAGAGGGAAACTTATGTTGTTGCAAGAGGAGTGAAGGAGAGTAACCTTCCCAGTCCATTTGTTTGACTTGGTAGTCAACTGAGATAGTCCCCTAGTGGTATCATGGCCTGGCATGGAGGTGGCATGTTTTTATAAAGGAACAATGCAACATAGTCTATGGTTGAGTGGAAAGGGATTTCCCCTCAACCAGTTGGCTAGTTGGAAACATTACTGAACATGCAAGTGTTTGTACCTGTAATTTTTTATTAAATGTTTAATAAATGGTCATAGATAACATTTTGTTCCCTTATCTGGTTAAATGTGATGAATGAATAAATGTTGAATTCCTAAGTTAAATGGAATAATATAATCTCCTTTAATCACTAAATGAAGTGATGTGATGATTGTATGAGGAAGGCCAATATGGGATGACAATTTTGTATTTACCTTATCTCGAAATGGAAAGTTTATAGGATATAAATATTCATTTGGGACATAAAATTTCTTTCCTCTTGGAGAGTGGTTTAAGATCCCAAAGGAGCCAAGTTAATCATGGAAGAAATATTTTGGAAATACTGCAGGAATGTTAATTCTTGGAAAATCCTAAATAACCACGTTAAAAATTCTATCTCATTGAAAAGAATGACAGTCATTGATTCAACGGAAGGAGAAGATCTCAAATATTTTTTGGAGAGATGGGATTGAGAAACCATATTAGGAGGAAGATCATCAGGAGGTACAAGGTGCGAGGTCACAATGAATTTCTTATGGGATAATCCCAAGAGGTTGTGAGCCATTGATCTATCAGAGGTCAAGTTGTTGAGATCTGTTCCATTGATACCTGAGTGCTAAGATGACAAGTCTATAGAGAAGTTAGAGACCGAAAGAATCCGAGAAAAGTATTAGGAGAGGAACCCGATGGGAAAAAATTGATTTCAAGAGCCCAAGAATGAGAGGGTTTTAGATCCATCAATGTGGATACCAAAGAGTTTAGAGCCATCAGATATGGAATGATCCATCACAAGGAAGGAACTTAGATGAAGAGTGGTGCCTGTTAAATACTGTGAAGCTGTGAGGTTTCAAGTGATCCATTGACGCAAACCCCCCTTCCCTCCAAAAGGATGCTCGACCTCCTTGTCTTGGATCATTTGAATTTCTGAGTTAGAGTGACTCCTTGGGTCCCCACGAACACCCGAAATAATTCTACACACACACACAAGTTTCTTCCGCAAGTGATAATGGTTTTACCTCTTCGCGGTTCGAACTTTGAGGGATATATTGAATCCTTCCCTCAAATTTTCTTAGAGTACTCTTCTCTGAGGTTCTGAACCCCTTGCATGTGTCTCCTTAGATTCACTGGATCCACTATGGTTCAGACTTCATGGCCTCGCAAACTCTAGGTCTTACGCTCACAACCTCTGACCTTCTAACTCTCGAACTCCTCAATCTGTTGCCACGTGCTCTCCTATGATCAACGATTGAGATTGAATCATGACTTTGGACTTCGCGACTCGGCTTTTGTCAAGTTTTCAACTTGCCGAACCTCTGAGGTACCGAAATACTTCATGGTTCTCCTCCTTGCAACTTCACCAGACTCGATGGTCTGGGATCGTTCGTCTCCCTCTTAGAACGAATCTTGCCTACTAGCTTTGATGAGCTGTTCGAGGAATCCTTTCCTTGAATATTTCCACTGCTCTCCCTCCTGGGATTTCCTTCTTCGATTTTCCTTTGTTCCTCTAAAAAATCTCTTTGATACTTAGTCGAGAACTCGATCTGTGCACACCTTGCAACAGATTTTTTTCCACCACTCGACTTCTCCCTGTGGATGGCTCCATACTCCTTGTGACTGTCCTCCAATTGATTTTGTCTCTTGTGATTGAAATTACTGTATTTACCCTGAGCTTCTGGACTTGGAACAAGTTTGATTTTATGTGCACTCCTTGCACTATCTCTTTTAAGCTTTTTAACTGACTCGGAACTCTAAAAGGGTCTCAGCTCCTCCACTTTCTCTCAAAGGAATACTTTGTGCCCTCCTAGAATCATCCTACTCAAAGCACTCCTTGCTGAGCTTACAGAGTGTTTAGTAACTCTATGAGTGTCTTATCCTTGACACTTCTCTCCTCTTTGAACTCGAAATAGAGTTCTTTTCTGCACTCCTTGCACCTGCTCAACACATTCCGTTCAGAACTCTATAGAATATTCAACGTTTCTATTCTTTGTTATGTGCCTTCTCCGCACAATCTTTCCTCCAGAGTATTCAGTAAATCTGAGGGTCTCCTTGAGTTTGTAAATATTCTGGTGTTCCCTCCTGACCCGTTCTCTCCTGACTCAAAGAAGAGTTCAGATACGCACTCCTTGCGTTGGCTCACAAAGTTTTCACACTCTGTCGTGAACTCCTTGCACTTAGCCTAAATAACCCAGAACAATTCCAACAATCTCTTAAATATAGTAGAATCTATCTTCCCCCTACAAATGGAAACAAATCATACACATCTACAATATACATTCATAAAATGCAAATGACATTCATTCATAAAAACACATAAACACACAGAATCATGTGCAGGAAAAACTACATTTTGTATTATCTCTGAATGTCTATACAGATGTTTACAAAGACTGGACTACAACAGAGTCTCAGTTCTCTCTTCATTTTCCTCTACTCTTCCTATATTTCCTTACCTATTATAATGAAATTAGATACAAAGGTATTCTACAAAAGAGGGGCTCCTCGAGCTCTCCCTCCAAGCTACCTACTCTCATTAATTACATTGAATTACATTCAATGCCTATCTAGTCCAAATTAGATTGACCTTATCTCCTATCTACTCAAAGGTATGACTCGACTCTACCAAGTCTTACAACATTTAATTTCATTTAATACAAAATGAAATTTGAAAATGAGGGAAAAATGAGAGGGTTGGCACCTCTCCCCTCCTTGAATGTGCTTTGATGTGCTGGAATGCTGGTGCATTACTGAGGTGGCGAAATTCTCTTGCATCATACTCCACTACTGTGAAAAATTCATGAGCTCCTTCTCATGATATTCCTAGCTCTATTGAAATCCCCCTGGATCCCAAACTCTCCTTTGGAGTTATCCTCCTGCTCCTATGTTATGTTGTTGTTGTTTCTTCTTTTTCTTCTTCCTTGCTGCTATGGCAGACTCTCCTATGCTCAGCTTCCCCTTGTTGATTGCCTCTTGTGCTAACTCCAACATCAACCTCCTTATCTCCTTAATCACTCTGTCCAGCTACTCCAATGGTTGGCGCTTCTCATGCAGTATTCTCGGCTGTAACTCTCCTTTGGAAATGGTAGATCAACCTGATCCCCCATGCTATTTTATCCATCTCTTATGGCCTTAACTTGCCACCCTGATGTAGAATCCAGTTCTACAGTCTCATCCTTGATCTGCTCCTCATATTCCTCCTCTGATATATTACCTTATGTCATCTCTCCTGCTACCATATTTCCATCTTCCTCCAACCGCTCCTTGAGCTAGTATGCTCCTCCAACTGTTTCCAACTTAACCTATTGGATGTGATGACTTTGCACTATCACCCTCCTCTCTAGGGTTTCCAACTCTGTGTACAGATCAAAAAAATCCATGTTGTTTGCCTCCTCTTCTACTACAAATCTCGATGTTGCAGTTATTTCCCATTCATCTTCCTGGTTGAAAATTCTGAGCAATTCTGCGGAATGCTCTTCTCCTTCTGTTGGGGAAAACATCAGTGTATTCTCCTTCTCCTCCTCCTTGACAATTTCTTTTGGTTTTCCTTTTGTCATCGTATCTGCATTACATGCACTTGCTTCAACTGGGTGGCTTGGTAGGAATATCTCAATTCCCCCAATGATCAGAACAATCCTATGATCCACCTCCATCAACACTCCTTGCTGATATGAAATCTTCGTTGAGTTAATCTCTCCTCCCTTTCCCACCTGGAAATCTGGGACTTCTTTTCTTCCCTCGTGGAAGTCTATGAGATCTTCAGCTAATCTCATATCATTTCCCACCTAGAAATTCATGAGATCTTTATCTGATCTCCCTTCCTCATCACTGAGGGTTCTCCCAACTTCTGGCTCACAGAGGTAAACCATTTCCTTCTCTTTGTCACTGAGGCTTTCAATTTCCCTCAACCACCTCCTCAACTCTCGTTGCTTCCTCCTAGACAACAACTTCTGAACAAGCCATTTAGTTGTCCTCTTCAAAGGCCACTCATACTTCCAACACACCTTTGCTTCATGTTGCATCTTGAATGCTAGCTTCTCCATCTCTGCTTTTATTTTTGTGAGCTCCTTATCCATCTCTGCCTCGCTTTGCTGTTGGCAGTCTCTCCTTCGACTACATCCATGGCCTTCAGTATCGATCCTTACCTTATACCTACTCTCCTGGCAAGTCTGTTGTTCACTCTACAACTGAGAGCATTTCCAGTGCCTTCACCTAAAATCTATAGATGAAATATTCTCTGATACCACTCTTGGTATTAGAGTGTTTCATTTATCTCCTTGTCTCCACTTGAGAGAAAAATCAAGCTCTGATACCACTCTTGACAAAAACCCGCCTTCACTCCAAAGGGATGCTCAACCTCCCAGTCTTGGATCATTTAATTTTTGAGTCGGAGTGACTACTTGGGTCCCCATGGGCACCCAAAACAATTCTACCCACACACAAGTTTCTTCTGCAAGTGACTACGGCTATGATCGTGGGTTTACCTCTTCGCGGTTTGGACTTCGGAGGATATCTTGAATCCTTCCCTCAAATCTTCATGGAGTACTCTTCTCCAAGGTTCTGAACCCCTGCCATGCGTCTCCTTATATTCGACGGCCCCACTATGGTTTAGAATTCACGGCTTTGCAAACTCTAGGTATTCCACTCACAACCTCTGACCTTCTGACTCCCGAACTCCTCAATCCATTTCCACGTGCTCTCCTATGATCAATGGTCGAGATTGAATCGTGACTTCGGACTTCGCGACTCGACCTTCGTCAAGTTTTCAAATTTCTGAACCTCTGAGGTACCGAAATAATTCACGGTTCTTCTCCTTTCAACTTCACAAGATCCAATGGTCTAGGATCGTTCATCTCCCTCTGAGAATGAATATTTCCCACTAGCTTTGACGAGAATTTCAAGGACTCATTTCCTTAAAGATTTTCGCCGCTCTCCCTCCTGATCTTTCCTTTTTTGATTTTCCTTTATTCCTCTGTGTAGAAATTTCTATACAAATTAATGTATTCCTGCGATTCTCCTGATCTAACAATTATATGCCACTGTCAAATACATAATCACTTCTACTATTGTTCTTGTAGAAAATTAAACCACGATCACAACCATAATCACAAAGTGAAATATCAAGAACACACAAAACAAAAGTTTTACCGGGAAAGAGTAAAGCTAAAAACCCCACTATCATATATTATGTATATCATGAATCATGAAACAATCTCATACAAAACTCTAATTCAAGAGCTCTCAGTACAATACAATCATCTCACACTGTCATACAAAAATCATAAAATACATGTGTCAATTCCTGTGTCCAGACAGCTTGCCTCCTCTGCACAATCTTTGCAATTCGAATTCTCAAAATGATCATTGATGAATTGCCTAGTTTGCACATGCTCATAAGCATATCCACTGCATGTTTGATCAAATCACAACTGATAGCCAAACTGTCCCTTTCACCTGTTATCTCAACTGGGTCTCCACTGGTTCTGACATGCATGTAGTTAACCATGGTGAATCTTCAGTTGCA
Source organism: Picea mariana (assembly GCA_032191745.1). Classification (NCBI taxonomy): domain Eukaryota; kingdom Viridiplantae; phylum Streptophyta; class Pinopsida; order Pinales; family Pinaceae; genus Picea; species Picea mariana. The sequence continues at coordinate 14,580 of JASDQU010198345.1, forward strand.
TGTGAGTTCACTGATTAACTGAACTCCCACTAGTGCATGTTTAGGTACAACTAGTACAACTGATCTTAACTCACTTAACTACACTTATAATTCTATTACAAATCCAACTCCTTAGTTATGAATGAGATAATAGATTAATATTTATTGTCTAATTTATTTAAGGGAAAAGTAAATTAGACACATGTTTCTTGTTGACTTTTCAACAGTCCCTCTCAACAAGAAAAGGATTATCCTTCACCCCAATCCTATCTCTATGATATTCGAATTTGCTTCTGGTGAGTGCCTTCGTTAGAATGTCTACATCCCGATCTTCCATAGGAATGTATTGAAGCAACATGATCTTCTGCTGCACACAATATCTGAGATGATGATAATGGATATCTATATGCTTAGATCTGTCATGAAACACATGATTACTTGAGAGTTTAATGCAACTCTGACTATCACAATAAATCATTTTCAGATCTAAATGAGAACCAAAGAAACCAACCAAGATCTTCCTCATCTAGATAGCCTCACATTCAACTTGAATCGCTGCCATGTATTCTGCTTCCGCTGAACTAAGTGCCACAGATCTTTGTTTCCTGTTGTACCAAGAAACAACTGTAGATCTGATATTAAAGATCCCTCCTNATGTATTGAAGCAACATGATCTTCTGCTGCACACAATATCTGAGATGATGATAACGGATATCTATATGCTTAGATCTGTCATGAAACACATGATTAATTGAGAGTTTAATGCAACTCTAACTATCACAATAAATCATTGTCAGATCTAAATGAGAACCAAACAAACCAACCAAGATCTTCCTCATCTAAATAGCCTCACATGCAGCTTGACTCGCTGCCATGTATTCTGCTTCCGCTGAACTAAGTGCCACGGATCTTTGTTTCCTGCTGTACCAAGAAACAACTGTAGATCTGATACTAAAGTCCCTCCTGATGTGATCTTTCTGTCCGTTGGGCTGCCTGCCCAATCTACATCCGTGAAGCCATGCAACTTCACCTCATCCATATGTTTGTACCATAATCCATACTCAGATGTGCCCTTTAGATATCTCAGGACATGCTTACCCGCCTTCCAAAAGAGTTTGGTAGGCTTAACCATCGCTTGACTTAGTTGGTTAACCGCGTAGAAAACCAACCAAGATCTTCCTCATCTAAATAGCCTCAC
>JASDQU010198346.1:7419-19278 GCA_032191745.1 Picea mariana
GTGAACTATGACATTTGCATGGTATTTTTAAAATTTGGGTCATTTTGCAGTACTACACACATAGTAATCTATCAAGAAATTATTTCTTTGCTTAAAACCTCTTGCTCCTTCCCATATCTAGTTTTCATTGAAGTTGAATTTCTTGCATTTCATTTTTCTCTTGCATGTTTTAAAGAGTTGAGTCAAAATGCCATCAATTTCATGACCACTCCTTTGAGTAACAACAACCTAAAATCAAGCACTAATTAAAATTTATCTAGCAACTTTTCTAGGGCTCTTCAAACCCATCTTAGCTTAGGTGTAGAACTTTGGAATAGGATTGTGAGAATAAATTTCCAAAGCTACTAAACAAACATAAATACTTGAGTTAGGGAGTAAAATCCAGTTGCTATATCACTGACTTTGGGAAGCCCTTCTAACACAAGGGTCAATCACGAGGTCGCATTGGGGCCCTCGGAGTAATCAACCCTTCTTTGTTGGTCTTGGTGTCGAATTTCGACTATCCCCCCTATACTTTGGTATAGTAGGTGGTACCATAGAGGCCATAATCTTTTAGACTTCCTACACAAGGTGACAACATAGGGAATGTGGTGTTGTACCTAGGATTGACGTTGGCTAGATTCACTTGGACTCCTTGGAGGGTTGCCCACTGCTCAGTGAGGTAACTTGCACCAGGGCATTAGTTTGTTAAGCGAGTTTTCACCGTAACTTTCCCATCTGCTGAAACTCAACCCCTTTGCCCATCGATTTTGCGATGTTGGATTCCATCACCAACTAGCGCTTCTTTGTGAGAAGGTTTGTTTGCATGCTTGACTTCTAGATTAATTACCGTGTGTTGTTTTTTCTCCTTAGTTGGCCTTAGGATTGAGTTTGTGTCTAATGGCATCAGTTTTGGGTTAATTAATCATTTGATCAATACAAAATATGGATACAATTAAAAGAAAAGGTAATAAAGAGGTAACAAATAGCTCATACCTAACTTACGTCTTATAATTCTCCAACATTGTTCTTTACACTTAGTGAAACAAACACCAAATGGAATGGTTTACACAAGGTCAATGGAGAATGTTATTGGAAAATTCAAAATATTATCATAAACCCACATCTCACATATTTGTGCATGCACCATAGATTCACAATATTTCATGAAGAGGTCTAGGAGAAATGCCTCCATGCAAAATTGTCCACATCAGAATTGTCCATGTCCTTGATGGAAATATATAAAATTCCCTTGAAGATATTTTAGTCCTTGTCCTACTTAAAAAGGATGATCCCATTTTGGAATTAGTGGTCAAAGACTACTTTTATCCCCCCTCTATCTGGTAAATTCTACTTCTTATACTAGCCTTCCCCTACAATAGGGAGTGTTGTGTCCCTTTTCTCGAAAATAAGTGAGGTTCCTCTTCTTTCTCCCAACATTCTCCCAACCTCTTGGACAATAATACATGCAGCCTCAAAACTAACATTTAGGGAAACTAGAATCCAATCATGAACCAGGAGTGAACTGAGAGTGAGGGGTGTGAACCAGGAGTGAGGGGTGATCTAGATAAAATCCTATGCCAGGAATCTAACAAAGATGATGGTTCCTCAATCCCCGCTCAAGGCATAAAAGACTAACAGAGCAAAATTTTTGAGTTCCGTGAGATGATGCAAGCTTGTTTAGGCATGGAATAGGTGACCAAATTATCCATCCGCTCCCGAGGCATGGTTTCATAAATTGGAACCTAAATCCAAATGTTGCATTACTTCTTACTGAGCAAAGCACTAGTTATCTAAATAGATGAAAAAAACCATTTTCGAGGGGTTGGAACCGAGAGTGAAAGGTGCTCTAGCTGAAATCCTATCCCAGGAATCCATCGGAGTCGACGGTTCCTCAATATGAGTCTTGATTTTCGTTTTATGCTCAGTTGCAAGTCGCATCCCAAACCATTTTAGGTACTCTTGGCAATTCCTCCTCCATGCATAAAATCCTAACGAAGCAACATTTTTGAGCTCCATGAGATTTTTCATGCTTGTTTAGGCATGGACTAGGTGATCACATTCTCCATCCGCTATCGAGGCATGGTTTCGTAAATTGGACCCCTAAATCCAAATGTTGCATTGCTTCTTACTGAGCAAAGCACTAGTTATCGAAATCGATGAAAAAAACAAAATATGAGGGGTTGGAACCGGGAGTGAGGGGTGCTCTAGCTAAAATCCTATGCCAGGAATCCAACAGATATGATGGTTCCTCAAACCGAGTCTTGATTTTTGTTTTATGCTCAGTTGCAAGTCACATCCCAAACCATTTCGAGGACTCTTGGCCAATTCTTGCTCAAGGCATAAAAACCTAATAGAGCAGCATTTTTGAATTCCGTGAGATGCTGCAAGATTGTTTAGGCATGGACTAGGTGACTATATTTTACATCTGCTCATGAGGCACAGTTTTGTAAATTGGACCCCTTAATCCAAGTGTTGGTTTGCTTCAAACTGAGAAAAACATTAGTTCTCGAAATCAATGAGTAAAGCAACTTCCAAGGCATGGCACCCAGGAGTGATGGGTGCTCTAGATGAAATCCTATCCCGGGAATCCATCGAAGTCGACAGTTCCTCAATTTGAGTCTCAGTTTTCATTTTATGCCTAGTTGTAAGTCACATCCCAAACCATTTCAGGGACTCTTGGAAATTCATCCTCGGGGCATAAAATCCTAACGAAGCAATGTTTCTGAGCTCCATGAGATTTTGCATGCTTGTTTAGGCATGGACTAGGTGAACACATTGTCCATCCACTCTCGAGGCATGGTTTCATAAATTGAACCCCTAAATCCAAATGTTGCATTGCTTCTTACTCAACAAAGTACTAGTTATCAAAATCAATGAAAACAACAACTTCTGAGGGGTTGGAATCAGGAGTGCGGGGTGCTCTAGCTAAAATCCTGTGCTAGGAATCCAACAGAGATGACAGTTCCTCAATCTGAGTCTCCGTTTTCATTTTATGCCCAGTTGCAAGTCGCATCCCAAAGCATTTCGGGGACTCTTGGCCAATTCCCGCTCAGGGCATAAAAGACTAACAGAGCAACATTTTTGAGTTTTGTGAGATGTTGTAAGATTGTTTAGGCATGGAATAGGTGACCAAATTATCCATCCACTCTTGAGGCATTATTTCGTAAATTTGACCCTTAATCCAAATGTTGCATTGCTTCAAACTGAGAAAAACATTAGTTGTCAAAATCAATGATTAAAGAAACTTTCGAGGCATGGAACCCATGAGTGAGGGGTCCTCTAGATAAAATCCTATCCCAGGAATCCATCGGAGTCGATGGTTCCTCAATCCAATTCTCGATATTCGTTATATGCCCAGTTGCAAGTCGCATCCCAAACCATTTCGGGGACTCTTGGCCAATTTCTCCTGAGGGCATTAAAACCTAACGGAGCAACATTATTGAGTTCCATGAGATGTTGCAAGATTGTTTAGGTGTGGACTAGTGTTGGCAGCCAATTCACATTTTTTCTACTATTTTTATAAGCTTCCTACACCAGTGTTTTGCAAACCTTGATTTTCGTCGCAATCCTTGAGTAAAATGACACTATTATTTTTGTGCTATGTGCACACTTACCTTTCTTCTTGTTTTCACAACTGCAAGGGTGAAAACTTGGTTTTCAAAGTCACATTAAAATTGTCACTGAATTGTTGCGATCTTTCTTGTCGATATGACCATTGTGTTTCCAATTTACTTATTGTTATGCAGTTGGCAAGACCCCTTGATCTGTACTCATTTGGCATTCGTTGATCGATTATATAATTTTGTTTTATGAGTGATTCAGTTTGTGATGCATTGATGATTGGATTTATATGTTCTTTGATCGATTCACTTGATTATTGGTTTCATGAAAACACATTGGTGTTATGGTTAAACTCTTGGTATAAATCGTTTCATACAACACATGTCACATAATCAAACCCTTGTATTGGTTTCGATTCATTTGTCTGGTTTTAAAACTATGGCTCGCGCAAATTTTTGGTCCACTTACCATATATCCATTGGTTGATTAAATGGCATAGTTTTTAACACATATCCATAGTCATTTGAGTAGTTATAAGCATCGACGGTTGTACTGTGGATATGACTGTTGTGCATGGGCCAAAATAGCTCCACCACCTTCGTACGATATGTCATTAATGTCTTCCCCCTATACTTGTTTCACCTTTTCTAGTTTCGGGGAAGCCTGTGAGCATTCTGCCCCTGCGTATGCTGTGATTCAAACCCTAGCTTGTTCACCTCATTCACCGTGTGCTCCTGTCTATGGAACCGGTGGTGTGAATAGAGCCGAACGATAGTCAAGCTCTATTACTGTTCGATGATACTCGTAAAGATTTAGAAGACAATGGTTGGCTCCCGTTTATACAGAGGTTCGAGGGTTTCAATATTTGTTTTGCACAACAATTCACCCTTACCTTTGATGGGTGTAGGGATAAAGTAGGTGACATTCAACTTGAACTCAATGAAGAATTCATAAGCTCTGCCACAGGAATAGCAGCCACGGGACAATGATGGTTTAAAAAACTCCAAAGTCGATGAGGTGCCATGGCCTTTGCTATTCGTATCACGAAAGGTTACATCCTATGACAAAGGTATGCCTATTTCCACCCTTAAACCCAGGTGGCATGATCTTTTAGTGATTATGAAACAATTTGTGACCTATGAAGGTCGGTATGGCTTGGTTTTTCTCTATCACCTCTGGTTGTTGATGAATTTCATGGGTTATCCTTTGAACATGCCGCATTACTTCTTGCGTAGTATTTATAAGATGGCTAAGAGGTTCAAACGCGAGAAGGCCGATAGCAGCCTGTTTCACCATGGCTTGATTAGACTCATCGTTGTCCACCATTTAAACCTTCATGACGATAATTGGCAAGCCTTTCTCTCTCAAAATGGCTTTGCTAGTCCAGAGTCTGTCCAAATCAATAAAGCCGTGGTTAGTGAGACTATGGTCGGGCCACCCGTGCCATTTCATGTTCTTCTACCCCCTCCCAAACCCTCGGTCGGCCCTGACATTGACCTACCCGACATCATAACAGACAAGGCTGAGGCTGTAAAGAAGCCTGTGAGTAAGAAGGTCAAGGGTAATCCTACTGTCGATAGCAAAGGTAAAAAGAATGCTTGATTGATATCAAGACTTGCCCGGAATAAGCCTAAGCCAAACACTGATCAAAAGCCCATAATTCTGAGCGAGGACTCGGACTTCGATATCGAGCGTTTCTTAGTTGAAGAGTACCCCTATTCCCAAGGCCTATGCTCCGAGCCACCCTATGACTATGTTTCTAATTTTCCCCCATGCCTAAAGAATAATCCTAACTACACAGGAATCAAGCTTCATAATGAAACCCTCGGTGATTTGAACAAACCCTCGACTGTTATTTCGAAGCCCGAGCAGACATCATGCATCCAATGTAATGTGTGGCTTGAGCGCTACTATGCTGACGTTCCCTTATTACAATCGAAGATCAAATCTTTAGAAAACCAAGTTACAGTGTTGTCAAGAGAAAGGGACAGGCTTCAAGCTAATGACAAGAAAGAGAAAACCACTGGTTTGATCGTCTTTAGGCATGTCGAATCGGCAACAACCTTTGTCAATTCCAAATTATCATGACCGAGTTGTTTTCTGATTATCCAGGTATGAATTTCAATATCAATTTCGTTTTATGAATTGCTTGGATTAATATAATGAATTGGGTTTTGGGTTTCAATTAGCTCTGTTCATTATTTGAAATGATTATGTCATAGTTTGATTATCAAAAATGGTTATGTTGTGGATTCTTAGAGTAGATTCTTTCTGTTAAAATCAAATGTAGTTATGATTTAGTTATGCGATTTTGTCGTGCCCAGTTTAGTAGAAGCGATTGTTGGTTTTGATTTGGTATGATTTCGTTGTGGTTGGATTCTATTAGCTCTGATTTAGTTCTTATGGTTTGATTTTGGAACGATTTCGGGGGCTTGAATTGGTACGATCCTCTATATGTGTTATGCGTCATTATTAGTCACTGGGTTGATAAATACGATGTAATCTAATAAACTCAAAATAACACTGTTGACTTCTATTAGCCAGGAACGACTCTGTTTTGTATTGAATCGATATTTTCGTTTGGGTTCTGGTTACATTCGACCTGTGCAAAAGATCTATTCGCTAAAATCGTGGAGTTGTGTTGATTCATAACGACTGTGTCAAACACAAACTGTTTTGATTCGTTTTGATTTGATTGCTGCGTGTCTTGAGTTAGCACAATTGTCTGTATTGAGTTAGATTGATATCGAAAATAGATTTGATGATGCTCTGTTGGTTTTGATTTTCAAAAACGATTTTGTCTCTGTTGAATTCATATGAAAAACTCGGCTAATAGTTCGGTTTGAAATTGATTCAAGTGTTGATTTCGTTGACTGTCAATTGATTCTGTCCACTTTCAATTGCTAATAACAAATGTTTGACAAATCCCACATATCCTGTTATCAACTGATTAATTCAATTATGATTTCATTTGTTTTGATTTACATACAAGTTTGATTTGGTTTGTAAATAGCATGGGTCGTTTGTATATGTTTAATATAGTGCTATCAATTTGAAAAACGATCCTATTGATTTCGTTTGGATTCTAAAATGATTTTGTTGATGACTGAAAGCAACATAAACTATTGGTGTTGATTTCAATTGGTTCATGAAAACGATTTCATTGCTGTCAAGTATCTAATGCGATTCTGATTACTCCAATTGGTGATAAAAATTGAACAGAATGCATCTATCTCTGTAATCATTCGATTGATCATAATATTGTCTGCTTTCGAATTAGCATAACAATTTTTTATTTGAATGATACATTTGGTTTTCAAATAGCAATTAGATATTTTTTTAGTAGTTTGAATTTAATTCTTTGAGTTTTGAATTGATTTTAAAACGATTCTGAGTTAAATTTAGACCAGCTACAGAATCACAAGATTCTGTAGCTAATCTTAGAAATTAGGTTTTTATCAATTTTATCAATAAGATATCCTCTAATCTTGTCTATTTTTGTCCCCTTTCAGGTGCATACGAATTTACCATGAGCTATTGGGCATGATGTGACAGTTTAAGAGATATTTTGGATTTGGTTTTGTTTAGGTTGTTAGCTAGAGTTAGAAACTTGGGAGATTATCTCCAGATTTTCTGTAAACAGTTTTGATAATTCCCACAGGGATGTTTTACCCTGTGGGAGGTCTTTAAATACTTGTTATTTTTTGTAATAATCATCATCCTCACTATGGGAGAACCAGACTATGGATTTATGATACAGACTGAGATGAAAGTTGATGTCTTGTAACAGCTTTCACTTTCAATATATCAAACTTTTGTTTCAAGTTTTATTCATATCATTTTGTAGTTGATTATAGACTACTTTAGCTATCATAATCTATTGCAGGTTGATGTGTCTTGATTAATGTGTAATCTATATCTGATCTCTCTCTTATTTTAAAAAATACAACAATTAATTTGTTTCAGTTAATGAATTACATATTTCTCTTCTTCGTTGATTGAATCATTTTGTACAAATCCTTACACGCAGATTTATCTAAATGTTATGATTTGTAAATTATAAAATTACTGTAATTTTTTATGTCTGGTTTGTCCTGTCATTGATATTTGAAGAGCATAGCTGCTTCTAGTTTACGAGAAGCTCGTGGAGAATCCGGTGTGGGTTTCCTCCCTCCGATCAGCTAAAACAATTATTGCACACAGGACAAACCTGAAGCGTTACTTCAGGTCAGTTCTCTATATTTTGTTTAATAGTTAATTAGTTAGTATAATATAAGTAGCTTAGATAAATATATTAGTTTAGATACATAGTTAGAATTATTGTTTTAATTGCTTAGCTTAGATAGTTTTTCAGTTTATTTCTTTTTCATAAAATTATAAAAATAAAAAAAACAATAGTTTAGCTGTCTTAGTACATATTACCAATGTGTTTTGTAGGTTTTCATTTAAATCTGTAATTTGTAAATATTGTACATTTGTGATTAAGATTTAATTCTATTAGTAGTTAGATGTTTAAATTTCGTAGAGTTATTATAGTATTAGATAGTAGATTGTATATATAATAGTTTAGATTTGTTTATTAGTTTGTTTGAATTGTTATTTTTCATTTAGATTAGTTAATTTAGAGTAGTTTTCTTTTGTTTTCTTAGGACTTAGATCGGCTAACGGAGCCGCTAAACCCGTCAAGGTGGGTTATCCCAAACGGCTTGGGTTATTTAGACAACCCCGGACCGGATCTACTCTTCTAGTTGACGGACAATCATTTTCGCCCGTCAACAAATGGCGCTAGAAGGAGGGCCTAAAATTAATTAATGGCACGAGGCGGTCATAAGAATCCTCCACCACCTAATCGCTCACCTATAGTGACAAGAAGTCATTCGAACGATAACATCCCCCATCAAATAGCAACCACATCAACCGACGATCCACGGGTCACAGTTGAACCAGTAACCCCAAATCCTACAGGTGGTGACATACAAGAGATTGTCTATCAATCTCTCATAAGAACACATAGTGCCTTAGCCCGTTTGAGGAAACCCAATCGACCATTGGACCAACCTTTAGACTTATCTGATATCATAGAGCAACTCAGAGGCACTAACCTCACTGTGAACCCTACAGATCCAACCCTCAATCCTACTGCAGGAGGATCTGGAGTACCTCCCTCACCACCTCCATCATCCCCTTCTTCTTCTGGAGAAGCCTCTTCTCACGAAGGCGGTTCCCCTTCTCAGCCTTCCACACCCACTACACCAATGGCCAACCAGAACAATCCTACTAGACCTTGGCTCGAGCAGGATGCCGTAGCTGTACTTGGAGCTCAACATCCCTTACCTAAACATCCGGAGAAATGGCTTCCCAAGTTTGACCCTGACTCAAAATTGATCGCTGAAGATCATATTAAAATTTTTATGTTAGCCATAAGACTCCGCAATGTCGAACATGAAGACGTATTTTGTAGGTTGTTCCCCTATACTTTCAAGGGCAATGCATCTACATGGTACTTTTCCCAGCAACCCCATACCATCATGTCTTGGGAAAAGTTCGAGTCATGCTTTTTGGAAAAGTTTGGAGACGGTAAGCCTCTGGAAGTCCTAGTCATGGATCTTTCTAACTTAAGAATGAACCCTAAAGAGAAAGTTAAATACTTCAATCAAAGATTCTTAACACTTAAAAACCGAATCCCTGCGGATTCCATGCCTGTCGAGAATCTCATAATAGCATACTATACTAAAGCTTTGCATCAAAGTATAGCTATTTGGGTTAAACGATCTCAGAAAGCCACGTTGTTAGAAGCCTTCAAGGAGGCCAACCAGATTGAAAAAGACATACTTAGTCTTAAAGACTCTACTAGCAACGAAACAAAGACTAGTTCTTCTTCCAAAAAGAAGATTGAAATCCTCCCTAGACCTACTCAAAGTAAAGTACAACCTGAAAGCTCGGATTTAGAAAATTTAACTAAAGTTGTTCAAAAACTATCAAATCAAGTTATAGACTTGAAAAGAACAACCGAAGAAGCTTCCTCGAAAAAAGGGCCTTACAAGCCTCTGTTCCGAAAGCCTTTTCCCACCAACTGACCTAATCCAACCACCGAGGGCCTTAATCTAGAAAGTCTGCAATGCGCCCTTCAAACGATTCTAGAAGCCCAAGATGACTTGATGCCTCCTGAGATTCCCGAGGAGGTCGTTGAACAAGAGACAGTTCAAGAAGAGGAGTCTTCTCCAAATATTTTTGGACACTTCTCGGATAGCATCTTTCAAGCTAACTTCGAGACAGTGCATCCCTATAACACCAGGAGTAAGACAACAAACAAACCTTCTTCCGAAAACACTACAACTTTACCTCCAAAGAAATCTAAACCAGCTGAGACTAAACAGAGTCATGTGAACCCCAACTTAGACTATGATGTAGTTGAAGATCTTAAAATGTTAAGGGCTAACATTTTTGTTTATGATTTATTGAAATTTCCATTTCTGCTACAAAAAATGTTACAAAATATCTCAGAGAATGACAAAAATGGTAATTCAAGTGGTAACAAGGTTGTTCAGAACAAAGTTCCTCAGAAGACTTCCACAAAGAATAATCCCGATCCTCAAGATAAAGGAAGCATTCCTGGGAGTAATGTAAATAATGTAAATAATGTAGATAAAGTAGCTTTAGAAACTGCGAGTAAAAAGCCACAAACTACCACCCTTAGTACTCACAAAAATATACCTCCATTTTTGTTAACTTTCGAAATCTTTAATAGAAACATGCACAATTGTATGGTAGACTCAGGAGCGTCATCTAATGTGCTGCCATGGTCTGTATGCCAGAAGATTAACGCAGAATTTAAACCCTCCACCTTAAAAATCATACAACTTGATCGAACCAATGTTAAAGTTATAGGCGAACTAAAGAATGTGCTTATAAGATTATCGTCTAACCCCAAGGTTCATCAAGTCATTGATATTATTGTTGTGGATATTCCAGAAGTGTATGGTCTGTTTTTAAGCAGGGACTGGTCGGAACAGCTACACGATTATTTCGCGACAGATTGGTCTCACCTATGGCTTCCAGAGAATGGCAAGCCCAATAAGATCAAGGTAAATCATGAACGCTACCTTAAGTTCACAGTCACAGATTTGAATGATCCCAATGAACCATTTACACCTTCTGCTGATTCACCCAAAGTACAAGGGATGGATACCTTTTTCGGCAATTTCATGATCGAGGCTTCAGCTATCACTAATCCAGAACAATAGTCTGAGATTGTAGCATATGTGCAGCCAACAACTTCTACACAATGGTCTTATGTACCTCATAGAAATCAAATTTGGTCTCTTTATTTTGACGGGTCAAAGTCCAAAGAAGGAGCTGGTGCAGGCTGCATTATTATCGATCCGGCAGGTAACAAAACATTGATCGCATGTAGGCTAGAATTTGAATGTACTAATAACACTACAGAATATGAGGCTTTAGTGCAAGGTCTCAGAAAAGCTTTAGATATGAACATTCAAAACTTGGTTGTCTTTGGCAACTCTGAAATAGTGGTTAGACAGGTAAGAGATTCTATCCACTATCTGTCTCCACATCTTAAATGCTACCAATCTGAGGTATGGAATTTGATGAATAAGTTTGTTGCTTTCAATATAAATTATATTCCTAGATTGAATAACTCTGAAGCAGATCTATTAGCTAACGTAGCTTCCAAACTCTTTCCTACAGAAGGCTTGTCCCTAGATGCATTCTCTGTCGAACTGTTGTTCAGGCCATCTGTTCCTGACAACATCACAAACTGGAGAGTCTTCGACGACGATCAACAGATTATTAACTTTATGCATATGGAAGAAAATTTTCAAGGCGCGGTGATAGACGAACGCATGCACGATGACAATTTTCACGATTTCACAGTAATACCAGATCTGAGAACTTCTGAATCTTCATCGGACATGGTAAACTCGATCCCTAAATCTGTAGTTAGATTAGAGAAATTTTATGATCTTCAAGATAAATTCAAAAAATCGGTCAACTGTAAAACCAATAGTTCCTCATTATCATATGAAAAAGTAAACTTAGGGACTAAGGACAGTCCGCAGTGCATTAATATAGGGGTAGGATGTTCTGAACAAGAAAAAGCTGCATTTATTAAATTGTTCAAATAATTTAAAGATGTCTTTGCATGGACGTATGACGACCTTAAAACTTTCGACCCTAACATCATACAACATGTCATTCCTATGAAACCCCAAACCTCGCCCTTTCAACAGAAATTGAGAAAAATGCACCCTAAGCTCGAACCGACCGTCAAAGAAGAATTAAACAAGCTCTTAAATG
>JASDQU010198350.1:30728-40904 GCA_032191745.1 Picea mariana
ACTATTGACCTCTCTCTTTCTTTTACTCGATCTTTCCCTCCCATCCCTTCTCTCCCTATACCCCTCATCTCTCTCATGCATCTACCCCTCTCTCCCCCTCACTTTGTATCACCCTCCCTCTCTCACTCATTGTATCCCCTTCCTTCTCTCTCCTTGTCTCTCTCTCCCACCAGTGCGCTTTATCATATAAATATGCATGAGTGCATATGTATAAACCAAATGCACTAGTGCATTTAATTGAGATAATCATTGAATACTGACCTTTGTTATGTTCTCTGCAAAGAAAAACCTCCACAAACTTTAAATACATATGTTTAAATTTGCATTGAGCAAATTTAATGGTCTTACGGTGCATTATTACTCACACATAGCCCTAATATGTTATTAATTTATCTTTGCATCAATTTGTTTTAAACTGTATAGTGCACCAACTAAAAAAGGTTAGAAAAAAACGTGTGCTTACTATCAATACTTTGAAATTTATTACAAAAATAAATCTATGCATTATACACACCACACCAATGTGCTACTCATGACATAGCTCACTGAAAATGTACCTTTTGAAAACAAAAACACGCGCATGTGTATCATCAATGAGTCTAAATACACAATGAACAAATGAGTAAGCATTTGAGTTTTTGTGTTTATAAAGGAAAACCGTGTTCATTTTTTTATTTGTTTGCCAAATTTTAGAAATGATATTTATGGAAGAGATATTTATAGAAAATATTTTCGAGTGGGTGGTTTTTTTTATAAGAGACAAGTTTGAGGGGTAGTACTATAGATCACATAGAAATATACATAGGAGAAATTTTAGGTATATGACTTCATTCTATTAAACATATTGACCATTCTCCTATTTGATTCAAACAATTTTAAGTACATTCCAAAAATAAAAAAATGGGGTTTCATAGTTACCTTCAGTATTAGAAGCCCTAATTTCATCACTCTTCATTTTGGTTTTGTTATCGTAGGATTTGTACTTTTGCAAACCCCACCCACAAGTCCCTAAATATTGTGTAACTACAAAATATTCTACCACTATAACCTTAGTAATAACTTCCCACATTTTAATGAAGGAAGAGGTCCACCACAAGGGAGGCTTCCCTGGCGACCTCAAGAGATCAAAGTAGCAAGTAAAGTATCCAATCCTACCTACCCCTCTCTTGATCACCTAAAGATTAGTCTAAGTCAAGGTAGTACAAGAATGAATATGTTTGAGTACCTACCCGAAACAACAACACTTTATAGCTTATATGTAATGATTTCCAATCTGAAACATGTAATAAATATCCCATGAAGACACTAGACAATGAAAATTTCAATCGTTTGTATAAATTTTCATTAGTACACTAGTCTTATAACAACAATATAAATTTGTAACATTAGTAATAAAAAGGGATTAGAATTTCAACAGTTGACCAAGAAAATTAATCGTTCATCACATAGAACATTATCCAATTGCTTAAGATAAATTTTGATCAAGTTAAACCACCTTTACAAGAGTGTATGCAACAAATAAAGGTGCATTCAGACGGTCGTAGAAGACTTTTGCAATAGAAGAAAGATTGTTAGCAAGCTAATGAGTGTTAGTGTTAGTGATGTTAGTAGAGAGATTGAGAGATTTGAAAGTGAGTGTTTGTTGATCAATTTCACCAGAAGAGAACTGTAAAATCAGTTCCTTTGAGAGATATGGAGTCTTTACAACAACAAATGAAAAAATGCTTGAAGATTTAACAAGTAGAATCCAAGAGGTGGGGTTTAGACTCTAAGGTGTTAGCACATTAAGGCCTTATGGTTTTGACTTGAAAGGGAAGGATTACTAGAGTGCAAAAACTTTTGGTATCTATCAACCTTTTCTCCTTTCTTGATGCTTCAACAAAATTAAAATCAAATTTATAGGGATAAAATCCAAAAGTGGTAGCACTATAGGGCTTTAGGAGTCTAATCCTAGAAAGAATTCCTTCACAAAATTTGGACAAAATTAACCTTGTGAGAGGAGGAAGCACTTATGCTCGTCTCTTAGGGTTTCACCAAGCAAGACGTCGAGCATGAAAAATGGAAATTACCATGAAACATTGATAGCAAAAATATAAAATTGCATAAATTTCACTTAATTCACCAAGACAACATGAGATAAAACCCTAATTGCAAAAATTCCATCAAAAAATCAACAAAAACATCCATAAATTGATCCTCCAACTAAGTCTCATAAATAGAAGTGCTAGATAGCCCAAGAGAAAAAGAAAATTCCAGACTTGTCTCTAACAAATGGTGATTAATGATGATCATGATGAAATGAAATAAGAAGGTCCTCTATTTATATGAGGCCTTCTTAACCAATTTGTCCACATAAAATTGTTAACAACAAATTCGAAGAGGGTCTACCCCTTCATTTGCCTCTACAAAATACCAAAAATGAAATATACATGAAATAAAACCCCATAAGGGTGATGTCATGCCCTATAAGAGTTATGTAGGGATGAAAAGTGAGATGCCAACACTCAAGAGGATATCGTCAAGTATCCAAAGGCCATGTGTCATGCTCTCATGTGAAAAAGTTCCATGTCGTGTGTCTCCTCCTATCAAAACATCTCTAGAACCATGCCATCTATCATACCCTAGCCTCCAAGATGATGTTAAGGGTTAAAGAATGATGTCCTAAGCCTCCAAAGGCCATGTCCAAGTATAGAAATGTGAAGTCATGTGTGGTTCATATCCTTCAAGGGAAAGGTCCTACAAAGACAAACAAGTACACCCTCCAAGGGTCTACAAGTCATATGAATCATGTCAAGTAAGCCATGTTTAATAAAATAACCACCCAAACAAGTGCATTAAAATCCCCCTTTCAAATAAAAAAAATGCTCAAAGACCTTATAAACTTTGTCAAATTTGGATATGGGAGGGGTGTCATTGTGCCCTATCGGATAGGCCAATATCAAACTCAAGGCATGTTTCCCAAGAAGACCCTCTTTATATCATGTAATGAGCATGAGGTGGATTGGGGAGATATTGTCAGGCATGGGGTTCTTGACATATCAAGGGCTCATATTGTCTCATTTATGGGTTCCTTTGTTGAGGGTGTGTTGCATCCCTTCTTTTTCATTGCAACATTTTTCTAAGTAGTTTATATACCTCTTGTTTTTTTTTAAATCTTAACATTGAATGCTACAGTGCAATGGAAATAAAGGAGTACCGCAATTCCACTTGAAGTTAGAGCACATTCATGTGCACTGGAAATAAAAGAACACTACAATGTACTTCCCCTTCAAGCGGGACACTTCTTTGTTTATTTTATTTTATTCTATTGAAAGTCCTTTATTTTTTTAAGAGAAACTTTTCATGGCTCTAAGGACCTTAGGGCGAGCATTAATAAGCATGGACTATGTCTTTTGATTTTTATAGTGCTAGTTGCAACACCTCTCGGCCTTTAGTCCATTTTTCCCATGAAATGAGGTACAAATTCCTCTTGGGATCAATGAACCAAAAAACTCAAAAGTTAAAAAAATTGAAGAAAAAAAGTGTGAAAAGTGGTTGTTGACAATCATTTTATCACTAATACATAGCTGACAAAGCATTGTCCGGATTCCCCATCGTTTGAAACTACTTGCCTTGCACACCCTCACCAAACTACTTTTGCACATTTTAAAGTTGTTTAACACAATACTTGGATAAATTATCATGCTATCCCATAATATATGTCATTCTCTCACTTCTCGCATTGTCATATTTTGAGCTTAGTGTTCATATTTCAAACCATGTTTCATGCCTATCTTTTTGCTTGATATGTCATTTCGATGTCATGCTAAGTCTTTAAAAAACAGATATATTATTATATCTCACCATAATATTATGGTTACTTCTCTTTCAGTCATGGGCAATTGCCAACATTAAATATTAATACCCAAAAAGCTCAAATTTTTAAAAGTGAAAAAAGGGGTGTTCCCAAAGTTCCACTAAGAATGCTTTATCTATGAGGAATTCGCTTGTTGAACTCATATTCCTTTGCTCCATTTTTTTTTATTGGAAGAGTTCTAATCAACAATACAGACACATGCATCCTTTCATAACATATATATTGTCCACTCCTAAGGAAATAACATTAATATCGACATCATGGACAATTCACGAATGTAGGGCCTTTTCTTGTATCTAATTCAAATATTCAAAATGAATAATGCGTTTAACATGTTACCTTCAAATGACAAACATGTCAATATTAGTGACAACCCTAAACATGTTGACACAGCCATGGAAGACATTGTCAATGAACTCCTCTTAATGGAGACATAGACACTTCTCCTCTGTATGTATATTTCAGCAAATTGCCGACGGATCCATCATCTGGATGATATCATTGGCAAATTTTTAAATACTAACGAAAAATCCAGATCGCAACTCCTGGCTATCTTATGCATCATCTCGTTGAAGTAGACATGTTTTTTTATGAGGCAAACCATTTATTTGAGATAGGCTTTTGCAAATCAATTACGAAAAATACTAGTCCACTTGAACGATAACCACCAGACTTTATCTTCACAAGTGAAATAAGATCATCTAACTTGTTCCTTCGCAAGGCTTTGTTTGATTGTGGAGCAATGCAAGCGGATACTTTAACTATTGATCGACTTCAGTATTTGTTCATTTGATTGAGTTGTTCATTTTTGAGGCGTTATTTTAAGATTGGTTCTTCTCTTAAGAGAAGAAAGACTTGTATTTTGATGTCATTATCATTAATTATCATGTACACTGCTGGAGCGCTGACTTGCGCGCAGTCTTTTGGCATTATAGCGACCTCGACTTGTGCGCAGTCTTTACCAAAAATTGCTGCTATATTTTGAGGAGAGATTGCCTCCCGGCCATGCCTTCTTGAGAGTGCTGTGAAAGCGACTGTAAGTACATTCACTTCTGCGTGTCTTCTAAGACGACTGCTGCATTGCCCACTCACTGAGAGAAAGACCAGTAATCTCTTGAGTATCACAAATGTTCATATGAAGCATCAACAGGCTTAGCTAGTTCCCTTGCGTTCCACCACATAATTGAAGATCAGGTCTGGTCAGGTCTGGTCAATAGTGTTAAATATATTGTACCCTCAACAGTACTGCCAGCTGTATTGGACAGTTATGCTTTCTATTTTTGTCTTGCTTGAGCATATATAGCTCAACCATCTTACATTGTAACGAGTTCTAAGTTCTGTACTTCTTCATACATTTCAATATATTGTTCTATTCTTTCTCTCTGCATTTCTCTTTGCTTCACAATTTATCATGGTATCAGAGCTTCAGCTGTAAGCCTCTTCACACAGTCGGAAGAGCAACACGATCCTCACAGCACAGAGCTTACACGCATCTTGAGAGCACCCGACACAGACTTTTCACAAGGATTCGAAAGCTGTCTGCAATACTCTTTAAAGATTGCCGTAAGAAGCTTGCGGAGGAAGTAGAGTGTACAACGCTCGAAAGATCTTGGATGTAGAGAACGCAGAAGAAGAAACCCTAAAGATTCTTGTAATCTTTTCAAGAATCGTCAAAGATTGATGAAGAAAAGCCGGAGGAGGCGAGAAATTTTAAAGAACTCGGAAATTTCCCTCACATCTGTTAAAGATTGAAGCAGAGAACGAAGAATTCGTGAAATTCTTTCAAATCTTTGAAAGATTCACGAATCTTTTCTTCCACAGGAGAAAATTCTGTTAAATTCGGGAAAGATCGCGTCAAACACGCAAAGAACAGCCATTAAAGCTGCAAGATTCATCTTGCGAACATATCTGAGGCGGGAAACCAGTACAGAAGGGAAGAAGGAGAGCGCGGAAAAGGTGAAAGCATTTCAGCCGTCAGATCTTGCGCAAAGGACCGACAGCCGTTGGATCAGTGAGAAGGTACAAGAGGTTTAGTCCTCTGCAGCGCACAGGAGGATTTTTCACTTGAGAAATCCCGACGTCCTCTTGACCGTTCATCAAGAGACACGTGGCGAGATCCTATTCCATCGCAAAATCGGGAATCGAGAGTTGGACGAGCGAAAGAAATTGCTCTCCAAAAACTCCGATACGCGAAATCCTGAGAAGATTTCTGGGCCGTCCATCTCAGAGGACAGGTGGTGGCAGATCCAAGCCAACACTCCAACGCCATTTCGGAGTTTGGGGTTTTATAAGACCATTGCAACAGGTCTTCGCAACTCGCGAAATTGCGATACGATCTCAGCCGTCCGTTTGTCCGGACACGTGGCAAACATCGCAGCGCCCATCGGCATATCGGCATTCGGGGTTTCAAGTTGTCAAAGAAATTTGACATCACAACTCGCGAAATCGCGATACGCAAAATCCCGATCAGATCTCAGCCGTCCATATCTCCTGGACATGTGGTGGACATCGAGGGCGCCGTCGGCATATCGACATTCGGAGTTTCAAGTTGACAGAAATTTGGAGCATCGCTAACCGCGATATCCCGAGGCTGAATCAGAACCATTCATCTCTCCCAGACGCGTGGTGTAAATCCGGGGACTCGGAAAAAGTCCCGAAGAGGAAAGTGCCATCGGCATATCGGGATTCGGGAAATCACGATACCTGAGAACAAGTGATCGGGTTTCTTTCCAGTGAAATCCCCGACGCAAATCTAGCCGTCCATCTGTTCAGGACGTGTGGCAGAGATCGAGGCTTTCGGGAAAAGTCCTGATAAGCGAGTTCATCGGCTTTTTGGGATTCGGCAAATCGCGAATCCAGGAGACGAGAAGTCTGGAACATTTCAAATCGCGATATTCCGAGGAGAAATCAGGACCGTCCATCAGTTAGGACACGTGGAGGCGATCAAATTGATTCGGGAAAAGTCCCGACAAGAAAAGGTCATCGGCATTTCGGGATTCGAGAGACCAAGAGGTCACACATTTAAATCGCGAAATCGCGAGGAGAGCACACGACCGTCCATCTGCTGGGACGCGTGGCAGTGATCAGAGGGATCGGGAGAGTCTCGAAAGGAACGCGCCATCGGTAAATCGGAGATCGGGAAATCAAAGGGACAGAGGAACTTGTCATTAGAAATCGTGAAATCCTGATTCGCGATATCCCGATATGATCTGGATCATCCGATCACTACATGATCTGGACCGTTGAAAAGTCCAAAGGCGATTTTTCACATTTCGGCGATTTGAAAGCCAAAGAAACGGGAAAAGCCCGTAGCGCTTTAAAAGAAAGGCACGTGGTCACATTGCAAGGAGACCAAAGGGAAAATTCAAGCCCGATAAGCTCCCATCGGCCATTGGAACATTGGCATTTCACCTATCAGAGGTAAATACAAAATTTTCCTATATACTTCTGCAATTTTTTTTTTAATTCAAAGATAATGGCGTCAACTAGCAATCTAGGACCAACTCAGGGTCCGATTCTTCTTGGTAAGAATTACGAATTTTGGTCTCTTCAGATGAGATCATTCCTGCAAGAACAAGAATGCTGGGAACCAGTGGATCTTGGCTATGTGGAACCAGATCCAGCCGCCCTCACTGCCATGACAAATGCGCAGAGAATTGTTCAGGCATCTCTGAGGACCAAAGAAAACAAAGCAAAATTATGGATTCAGAACTCTGTAGATGATTCGATTTTCTCAAAGATCACAGGCGCTGGTACTTCTAAACAGGCCTGGGATATCCTCAAATCTTCCTACCAAGGAAATGACAGGGTCAAAACAGTTAAACTGCAGACCTTGTGGACACAATTCGAGACTCTCAAGATGACAGAGTCCGAAACAGTGGATCAGTTCATGACCAGAGTCATGGGAATCGTGAATCAGATTAGACTGATTGGTGAAACCATCACTGATCAACGAATTGTTGAGAAAATTCTCAGAAGTCTACCCAAGAAATTTGAAATGGTTGTAACAGCCATCCTTGAATCCAAGGATTTATCAAGATTCTCAACAGATGAACTCATTGGTTCTCTGGTGACACATGAGACTAGACTGCATCTCATAGATGAATCAATCTCAAATGCCTTCAAAACTCAATTCTCCTTCAGCAAAGGGAGAGGCAGAGGAAGAAGCAGGGGTCACCAAGGAAGAGGGAACAATCAAGGTAACCCTCATACCAGTGGAGGGAACAGACAACAATATCCAAATCAGAATTTCCAAGGTCAAAGATATCAACAACAATATCAACATCAGAATTTGCAGCCTCAAAGAGGCAGAGGGAGAAGGTCTAATGACAAAACTAGCATACAATTCTATTACTGCAAAAAGTATGGGCACTATGAATCTGAATGCAGGAAGAAGCATACAGATCAGCTCTCAGGCAGAGCACATGTGTCAAATCACATGGGAGAAAACTCAGGAGGTATGCTTCTTTCGTTTCACAACACTGAACAACAACCTAAAGATCTCTGGTTGTTGGACAGTGGATGCAGCAATCACATGACAGGTAACAAAGAATTACTTTCATGCCTTGATTCTTCCATCTCATCTGATATTAGTCCTGGAAATGATCATTTAGTTAAAGTTCAAGGAAAAGGAACTGTTCCTATTCTTACTAAGCAAAATGTCAAGAATGGCATATGTAATGTCTATAATGTTCCAGACTTGAAACATAACTTGTTAAGTGTAGGACAGCTCATTGAAAAAGGTTATAAGGTACTTTTTGAGGGAGCATCTTGCAAAATCTATGATAGAAAACCCAGCAGAAAATTGATTTCTGAAACCTATATGACTCCAAATAGGATGTTTCCCCTTACCCTCAGAACTACAAATATGAGTCAACCTTATGCACAGAGTGCATCAACCATGAATGAATCAATGGTTTGGCATACAAGATTTGGACATCTACCATTTCAAAGTCTCAGTCTTCTTCAGAAAAACTCCATGGTCAAAGGTCTACCTATCTTTAAAGAGCAAATTCCCCCATGTGAGTCTTGCATACTTGGAAAACACAAGAGAACTAGTTTTCCACAGTCTTCCAATCAAGCCAAACAACATCTTGAACTAGTTCACACTGACCTCTGTGGACCAATGCAAACAGAGTCAATAGGTGGTAGTTTTTACTTTCTAACATTTATTGATGACTTCAGCAGGAAAATATGGATCTATTTTCTCAGACACAAGTCTGAAACATTTACAAAATTCAAAGAATTCAAAGTAGAAGCTGAAAAATAGAGTGGCAAATTTCTCAAAGTACTCAGGTCAAATGGAGGAGGAGAATACAACTCCAGAGACTTTGCAAATTTCTGCAAATATCAAGGCATCATCATGCAAGCAACATCAAGGTATACTCCACAACAGAATGGAGTGGCTGAAAGAAAAAATCAGACCATCATGAATATGGCAAGAACACTTCTCAAAAAGAAATGTCTATCAAACACTTTTTGGGCTGAAGCAGTAGCATGCTCAGTCTATCTTTTGAACAGATCACCAACCACTAGTCTACAGATGAAAGTTCCCCAAGAAGCATGGAGTGGGAGAAAGCTCAATGTAGCTCATCTAAGGACATTTGGATGCATAGAATATGCACACATACCTTCCGAATTAAGGAAGAAGCTTGATGACAGAAGTGAAAAATGTATTTTCACTCGATACAGTGAAACATCTAAAGCTTACACGATTTACAATCCAATCACCAAGAAATTAATTCTCAGCGGAGATGTACAATTTTTGGAAAACCAATTCTGGAATGATTCAAAAAATCAACAAGTGGACAGTCAAAATCCATTGCTACCAAGTTCTGAAAACACAGAAAATTCAGAACAACAAGTACCTCAAACCTCTCTTCCAAGACTACAGGTACAAGGACAACCAGATAACTCACAGGATAACTCAACTTCCAGCAGAGAATCATTCTCTGAACCACAGAATCAGAGAACTCGAAGTTTGAGAGAAATCCATCAACAGTTGGATGACTTTAAGCAACATAATCTTTTTGCTTTAATGTCATGTCAACCTACATCTTTTAAGGATGCAGCTAAGGAGCCACATTGGGTTCAAGCCATGAACCAAGAAATTTTCTCCATTGAGAAGAACAAGACATGGGATCTTGTTGATTTGCCAAGACACAAAAAGAGTATTGGTGTCAAGTGGGTTTAGAAAACTAAACTCAATGAAAAAGGACAGATCGAAAAGCACAAGGCAAGACTTGTTTCCCAAGGATTCTCACAACAACCAGGTATTGATTATGGTGAAACTTTTGCTCCAGTAGCAAGATTAGACACTG